>JADLZL010007080.1:0-65491 GCA_015844335.1 Chrysopogon serrulatus | reverse complement strand
AAGTTATGGGAGTAGTAACTTCACTAAAATCATACAAAAATTTTACAAGAAAAATACAATGGTACGTGAAAAACAAATTCTCACGTTTTAAACAAAGCCTTAATAATACTGAGATACTGATTAATTTAACTAGCTATTTGAGTAAGAGAGACCATTACGACATATCAAGGTCCATGGCCATGGTTATATATGGCCGTCACTCCTCATCTGGCGGCGGTGGTGGCGGCGGCCTGGCGAGTGCAGGGACAATTGGAGGATCCGAGGCCGGCGCCGGTGGAGAAGGTGTGACCGGGCCGAGGAGTTTCCGTGCACTGTGCTGCAGTGTGCCGCCGGCGAGGTCTGCATCTTCTGTGTGAATACAAATAGAGAGCAGATACATATGAACTTCATATATATGATGATTACGTTATGACGACTATGAAGCGGATGTGAGCATGGATGCAGTAATGTACAATGAAATTACAAGGACCTGGTGATGATGTGCGAGCCTCCGAGGAATGTGGAGAAGAGACGAGCAGGACAAGCAGTAGGAAGCAGCAAATCAGGTGATGAGGAGACGGTCGAGCAGAGGTGGCCATCACTAATTAATCTATAGCAGGAACTCGTGTGCAGTGTACTGTGCAACCATCGCTGTATATATAGGCTGGGGCGGTGGGGCTAGCCCACCTAGGGCACCGATCGAGATGGCTAGAGAAGACACCCTTATAAACAAACAACTGGTCATATAAGTCGGCTGATAAGATAAATCGGCTAATTTGTTGTGAGAGAAAAATATTGTCCGAATGGCTGATGAGACAAGTAAACATAGCGAATATCTAAATCACTATTAACTTGGTTGAAAAAAAAAAAGTTACTTGTTCAAAAAAAAAAAATACAACAGTGGGGATGCCACCACCTACCTTAGCTAGGTCTTATTTGCATGTAGTCATATTAGTATCAATCCATATGTTTTGGGTAGATTGCAGTGAAATTTAAACTAAATGCTTTTTAAGAAATAAAAATATATGGTACATAATTAATATCATTAAACAGATTAATAAATTTATTTGACAATATAAATATTATACGCCTTTTATATAAATCTAGTTAAATTTAGAGTACGGAAATCAAAAGATATAAATATTGTACATATTTAGGGATGGAGTGATTGCACATCTCAGACAAAATTTATTGTCTTAATACCCTAAAAACAACACCAAACCATTATACACGTTAGGAGAGTACTTGTATGATTGGTTAGTTTTAGAGAGAATTAGAGCAAGGCTAATAATATAGTCTGCTGTTGGCTGTATATATCTTTACATTCATCTCTTAGTCTCCTTATACAATGGTTTATCTCTCTACTTAAGATAATGACTTACTTATCTCTCTCACATATTTTCTTGGTTTTTATGTCTAAGCTGGCTATAAGCTTATAGCCTACTTCTCTTCTTTCTCTTCTCCTCTCTTCTCTATTTCACCATTTAGTTTTCTTGTAGCTCACCATAATACTTGCTCTTAGAAATGGAGTAGCTTACTTTTTTATAACCTAATCTCGATGCTTTTCTCTCTGTAGTGCCCGAGCCGCCGAGGTCAGTTTTTGCCATGTGGCATGGAGCGAAGCCGCCCACGCACGTAGCTCCTCTAGCTGGCCTTCGCCTGGAGATACGCGCCTTGTGATTACTCCTACTAACTAGGACGCAGATCCCTAACTCAATCGGAACAACCTTAATTACAGAACTATAAACAGTGTGGATTCGACTTGTCCCCTGTTGTGTAGTCCAACCATGTGCAGGAACCTTCCACGATACTAGGTCCCATTTCTTTGGATCATAACAATATTTCTCTTTCCTCACATATCTGCATTTCCTTTTCGGAATGCTCGATTATATTATTACTAGTTCAAACCGTTGACATCCATCATACAAAGAGGACTCAGTAGGAAAATAAAATTTCACCAAAGGATCGTCATGTCATTGTACACTTCTTCGACTCCTATTGCTGCCAGTCGTGGTCTACTGATGAGTTCTGGAATTTATTTTTTTATTAGTATCCAAAAAGCTCTTCTGACATCTCACGTAATATCTAATGTAACATATATAAGCAAAACTGTTGCCACTGTATCCAAACAACCCCTAAGTCTAGAGAACAAGACGAATATGAATCATCGCCAACAATTATAATGGTTGATATGCCATATGGATGTTGTGGCTGAAGTAGAAGTCACTTGTGCCAATGATAAGGTACCCTAGTGCGAGACCAATTAGCAGCCATGCATGGTCAAGGATCACATGCTTAGGTTAGCCATGGATCATCAAACAATATATATATATATATATATATATATATATATATATATATATATATATATATATATATATATATATATATATATATATAGTCTAGAGAAATAACAATAGCCACTTTGAGAATATGCTAATTTATGTCATAAGCCAATGAGTTGAAATTGGCATTAGTTGAGTTATTATAACACATACAATTATAAATTGGTTAGTTGATATGCCATATGGATGTTATAATTCTTATAAATTATCATCGTAATTATCGTAACTCAAAATGGCTGGTTTATATATATATATATATATATATATATATATATATATATATAACACATAGTAAGAAGTTACTATAATTCTTATAAATTATCATCGTAATTATCCTAGTGCAAGAGTTATTCTATAGCATCTATAGAGTAGTATATATATATATATATATATGGTCGATATATATATATATATATATATATATAACACATAGTTACTATAATTCTTATAAATTATCATGGATCATCGAAAGCATATATATATATATATATATATATATATATATATATATATATATATATATATATATATATATATATATATATTTTATATATATAATAATAATATATATGTCAGTGTTGCAACAGTTGAGATAATCAAAACCAGGGGCACACAAATGGGGCATCATGGGACTGGTGCCATAGATGAAGAAAAAATGATGCATCAAGGAAATCGTCAAGAGAGACAATTGATGCAATGATGCCGAGGACATAATCGAGGTCATTGGACAAAGTATGTGTTTACCATAGCTGTGAACATGACAGGGACAGAGGCACGCACTCCCTCCGTTCTAGAAAGACCGTCATATTTTACCGTAAGTTTGACTTAATTTATAGAAAATAAATACAACATTTGTACCTCTAAATAAATTTATCAAAAAAGTAAATTGAAAGATATTTTCAATGATACTAATTATATACCATACCATAAATATTTTTTTATTTATATATATCACTACTATTGAGCACCAACACTATAAATAACTATTTAACACACAATCGCAAAAATTACTTCCACAAGAATACTTACTCCGCAACCGTAAATCATTCAACTATTTAACACACAAATAAATCCCAAAAACCATCAACCACCGAGTCAAAATAGTAGCTTCCAATCAAGAATATAAAAATGTTACTCCCTCCATCTTATATTATAAGTTATTCTGAGAATCTTAGAACTAAATTTATTAGTTTATTATTATCATTCAAATCGCTCCCCAGCCATGCAATTAGGATGTCTCCATCAAATCAGACCGTTTAAATAAAAAAATAGAAAAAAAGTCTCCAACCTAAACCAAGTAATTAAAATCCGATTGCACCATGTTGTTCCTCGCAATAAACTCTTTAAAACAATAAATCCAATTAACCATCAACCACCGAGTCAAAATAGTAGCAAAAACCTATTTGTACATACACTCGCGCAATCATAACATGCGTACATGATGACCATAAAAAGGAAAACTATTTTAGGACTCCCTCCATCTTATATTATAAGTTATTTCAAATAATCTTAGAACTAAATTTATTAATTTATTATTATTATATTTATAGAAGAACCAAACAAGAAGGCCTCCTCGACGATGTTCTTTTACTCTGACCCTGTGGACTGCGGTGGCCTACTGGCCTGAGGGATGAGGCCTTTGAGCCCATGTGGTCAAGCAAACTAGGCCTCCACTCGGTCTTTCATGGGCGCAACGTACACAAAACTAGATGGGAAAAACTATGGGCCTAATCTGCGTGCTTTAGCTGTCGAATACTATGGGCCTAGTAGTAGTTCTCTCCCGATAACCACCATCAAAGCAAGACCTTGAAAGGCCATTTCTGACAAGACTGCAATTTCATTTTTTGAGGCAGTCTGCTACTACACAAAACTCGATTAATTTCATTTTCATCCGTTGGTAAGGCCCGTTTGATTATTACTCCCTCCATCTCAAATTATAAGACACTCTAAAAATCTTAGAGAGTTAAACTTTTTTTTAATTTAATTAAGTTTATATAAGAAAATAATAACACATATGACATCAACTAATTGTTATTAGATTCTTTATTAGTTATATTTCATCATATAACTATTTGATATCAGAAATTTTTATGGTTTGTTCTATAATTTTGGTCAAACTTAAAAAAGTTTGACTCTCCAAGATTTTTGACATGCCTTATAATTTAGGATGGAGGGATTATTATATTATATAGGGCCTCTTACTCAAAAAATGAAGTTACAGGGCTTCTTCTTTCTAGCTTATACATAGAAATAGAAAGAAAGAAAAAGACCCAAAACGCTGATATTGTACTTAGCAAGCAGTTAAAGGGCACATATTCATCATGCATTACTTAGCGGCACATATCTATATCAATGAGATTACAAAATTAGGTAAAATTAAATTAATACTAGTATTTTTTTAGTTGGAGAATTAAATCTAGGAGGTGAAAGTTCCTCACAAGAAAAACCTAACCAACTATATATTACAGTCATTTCACAGACCCCCTTGATTCCACTGATGCAGGTAAGAACAGATTCAAGGATCTTGGTCGTCGTCTGGTTTCAATGAGAACGAGACAAAGGACAGGTGTTTACCTAAACTAGATATTAATTTGGAATCAAGCGCCAACCACCCAAGGACTTATCCGGAAAATAGGCTGATGAGACTGAAATGAATTGGCATTTTTCTTTTCAACTTGAAACACAAAAAAGGTACAGATTCATTTTTTTATCCCATTTGAACTTTGACATTTGATTCTGCATGCACATGCTTACAAAACAATGAAATGGAGTCGTAAATTTGTGTTGCCCCAAATATCACAGCGAAATGAAACAAATCAACTGAACGCGTGGCTTTCCCAGAAGCTCATCATCTGCCCATGCTGACCGCCGTCGCCATCGAAGAAGAAATCTCCAAACAGGAAGCTGGGGTCGTCGACCATCGCCCTCAAGAAGCCGTCGTCGCAGCTGCCCCGCGCGTCGTCAGTGCACGCGCTCGTGCTCGTTGTTAGCGACGGCGGCGTCGGCGTCACCCCCGACTCGGCGGCCGCGGCATTCCGGTCAGCGGCGGCGTCTGCTGGATGAACAACGGCACATGTCGCCGCGGCTGGGTCCGCGACGAAGCTGCCGGCAGCGGAGGAATCGTCGCAGCTGCTTGCGCCAGAAGCACCCACGGCGACGGCGACGTGGTCCGGGACCGGGACGAAGTGGCTAAAAACCGACGACGGCGCCGGCTTTGTCCGGTCGTCGTCTTCGGCGGTGCTGTTTCTGCTGCGTCTCGCAGCGGGTTCTTTGCTCCCGGCCGTGGACGCCGACGCCTCCTTCTGCCGGAGCTTCTTGCGCAGCCGCGCGTTCCAGAAGTTCTTGATCTCGTTGTCCGACCTCCCCGGCAGCCTCGCCGCGATTTGGGACCAGCTACAGATAATGATCGTAAAATCAATTCACAGTCCATGGCCGGGCATAAGCTGAGGCGATGCAACAAGGTGCGGCAATGGCGACGCAGCTGCTGTTGATGAGCAGAGAGGTCGCTTACCTGTTGCCAAGTGCTTTGTGGAGAGCAATGATGAGGTCCTCTTCTTGCTGGGAGAAGCGGCCACGCTTGAGGTCGGGCCGCAGGTAGTTCATCCACCGCAGCCGGCAGCTCTTGCCGCACCTCTGCAAGCCTGCAGACAGCTACCAATTCACTCACTCTCCGATCCATATGAGTAGCAAACAAGCAGACCATCGAACTGGTGAATTGTAAGCTAAGTGAAGCATACATCAGCATCAAGAATGCACGCATTTATCACCTGCGAGTTCGGGGATGGAGCTCCAGCAGCTGACGCCGAAGCGGGCGATGTGGGAGGCAAGCCTGTCGTCCTCCTCCGGCGACCACAGCCCCTTCCTCACCTTCTTCTCCTCGGAGCAGCACGGGTGCACCCTCCCCATCTCGATCGATTCAATTCCGAGCAAGCAAGCAAAAGCTAGCTAGCTATAGCTCTCACAGTCACAGTCACAACGAATCAACGGCATGCAGACGTACTGTCTGTACTAGACGAAAGTCTCCGATTCCCCACTGAATTTTAAGCACTTGTTGCTGGATGCTCTGGTCTGGTGCCAATCTGTCTATGGCAAGAAACGTGCATAGGAAATTGGGGCAACTGCTGGATCTTGCATCATTTGCAGCATTGTTTATCCGGCATGGCCCATCCGGAGAGGTACCACATGGTGCATAAAATATGCAGGGTCTTATGTAATTGTGCGATAATGGCTGTAAAGCACCCATGATCAATCGGGGGGCAGCATGCAGTCTGGTATCTAGTTTAACGTGCACCTGCACTTGCTGCCATCGCAAAAGCAGCCACACTCATGTCTCTAGCTGCGTCCCTTCATAATGATGCCTCATGGGTCTCAGACATGCATGATCCACTTCATAATTCTGTAGGCGTCGCGATATACAATATAAAGTGCATGCGCCGCCCCTTTTGTTTATTTTTTATTTACTGAATCGCTGCAGCCATATATATGATTTGATTGGTCACGTTATATTGTGGCATCCATTGATTAGTGAAGTATCATGTCAATCTCGAGGGTTTTAGTTTGTACATATATGTTGAATGTTTGTGTCTAGTCTAGACTACATTTCATGAAGAATTAAATGCATGAGAGGCCCTAAACTTGTTTATTAGGGGTGTCACTTAGGTCCAAAAACATTTAAAATACATTTTTGCAAACCCCCCCCCCCCCAAAAAAAAAAACCCTTGTTAAGTGATACAGTGTCGGTCCATAAACTGATTTGGGTGGCCGTTTTCTCCGACATGGCATTGGCACCATGCATCCACCATGGCTCTTAGAGCATGCTAGTGTTGTGGCAACTTTCAATATAACACATCTTATACTTGGCATATCTCTTCCACTCCATCTTATTTCTTTCCCAATCATTCCCGGTGCCCCTCTCTCCACAAGAGCTACAACTAGCTGTTGTTGCCGCCCTCATCCTCCTCCCACCCTCCCCTAGGTCCTCCGCTCGGTGCAACAATACAGCTTCTGCCTTGAATCGGCGTGTAGCCTTGGAGTTTGGACTGGGGATGTGTGTTTTACTATGTTGTCGTGCCCATAAGATCAGTTCCTCTTGCCTTGCCCAAAATGTTCTTGTTTTGCAGTTTTTTCCCTAAATCTGTAGTGGTAAAGAAGATGCAGATGGAAGTCAACCTACTAGAGATTGAAGATGCTGTGCTGGAAGGCGGCTAGAGCAAAGTCCAATCAAAGATGAAGGGTAATGTTTGCTTCAGTGACTTCAACATGGTGAAAGGCAATCTTGTACATCAATAATCAATTATGTTTCTAAAAATTGTTATGTTGTTGAAAGCATACTTGTGTGTTCCTGTATACTGTTTGTCATGTTCTTTATGTTACTTGTCCTACTGAACAAATGAATGCAAGTACGATTATGGTGTTATGACATGAATAATCAATGACTAATGATCGAGTTATAGATGATTGCAATGTGATGATCGAGTTATAGATGATTGCAATGTGGTATGTTCTTCAAAGAAATGATGAATTAATAAGACCCAACAAGAAGCAGCAGTAAAAAGCACAAACAAAAGAATGAACAAGATATTTTTTGCCTAATGGATTCACTGGACTTGAGCTGTTGCAGCAGTAATTTTCCTTGATGGCAATCATTCATTACAGTTTAGTCTAACAGTAGTGTCGGTGGTGGGAGGTGTTCGTCCTAGAGCCCAAACGGCTCAGATCTACTCTAGATATGCTAAGTGAATCATACCTACCAACATCCCACTTACAGACTTGAGTTGATGCAACGGTAATTTTCCTTGATGTCAATCATTCATTACAGTTTAGTCTAACAATAGTGTCGGTGGTGGGAGGTGTTCGCCCCTAGATCCCAAATGGCTCAGATCTACACTAGATGCTAAGTGAATCACACCTACCAACATCCCACTTAAGTTTTCGTCCTCGCTTCACGCATAATAGAATTAACTCGGAGATAGCGGGATGGACTCTAGAAACCTTATATGCTGGTCTAACCCACCGTAAACAATCAAGATGGAACCAAACCCTCCACAACATTTCATTAACATGCATATGAGTCACTGTGGGCCAAATTATGAATTGGACTGGATATCACGTGTAGGCACATCTAGTTTAGACACATGTTAGAAACATATAACATAACCAATGCATCTAGTTGGGAAATCATGGTGTTAGCAGTGGTGTGCTGACAGTAGTGACTAACTGTCTTCATGCTTATGCAAAATAATCTACAAAAACACATAGAGTCATAAATTACTTGGGACAAATTAAGTTTATTACTTTATTATCTAGCTGATGATAGTCAATGGAAAACTATTTAGTTAAATAATCAACTTAAGACGGAGATGATTCTGACAGTAAAATACAGTTATCTCATGTATAATAAGCAGTGGAATGAATGAATATAATTAATAACATTAGACATATGAATAAACTTATTGTGGCATATGCATTTAGTTTTTATTCGGTTTTATCTTTAAAACCGGATGTGACATTGTGAAGACAGGCTCAAGGGCAAGCACGAATGCTCAAGATATTGCACCACCTCGAAAGAATAGTTTCCTGAAAAACCATTGGTGAAAAACTGAAAATACAAGCAGCAAGATCTCAAAAGGCGCGGCATCTTTAGGCGCACAAAATGACTGAAGCAAGGCCCGATCGATCCGGTGGAATCATCTCTTACCGTTAAGTGTCCATGATATTATATATTATATAACTAGCTAGTGTGAAATGGCGCATGCATGCATCAATATTTCCATTAGCTTTTATGAGTCATTCCTAGCTGGGTTGTTAGCTCTTCATTTTCAGGGGGTGCTGGATTATATAGTTAATTCAAGACGCGCTGCGTATGTGTGCTGGTCTGAGGTAGGAATTGGTGGAATTTGTCTTGTCTCTTGCGCGGACCATGTCAATAAGCCTTTGGAAGCATATATTTATATTTAGGGCATGTGTACGTAGGTTCGTTATTACCTAACCTATCCATCATAAATCGTGACCTGAAACCATGCATTGTGCATCATGCATGTATATAGTAGACCGATAAGCAACACGTCAGTGGTCTTTACTATGGCCTACACCTTTTGGCCGTGATTATACCATCCACTGGTATTCCGGGAAAGCAACACAGGCGGCTTAATTGATTCTTTCAGATGTCAAACCTCCATTCGTTGTTCATATTGTTATCTGACTTGCTTGCTAGCTAGCTAGGACTGTATGACATTATCATGGTCGTCACCTCTATCTATATATACTACTCTATACTCATATTAGTTGATGTTTTGGACAAAGTTTGGGTCAAATATTAGAAACATAAACTAGCAATAACTTTTAAAATATTTAGTTTAAAAAGATAAAACTTATATGTATAGATTCACCTTAAAATCCACTTTTATAAAAAAGTAATTTTATTTTTAGTTTTTTATATATTTTAATAAAAAATAATGGATAAAATTAGGTTTTGAAGACCGTGTCCTTGTCCAAAACGCCAACTAATATGAGTATGGAGGGAGTATTTCATATATATATTTCACCCTTCATAATTGTACTCGCACATAGTACTAATGAAAAGTAGGAATCATAGTACTGATGATTTGTAAGCGATCGACCTAATATATAGTAATTAGTAGTACAGCCATGTAATTTGCATGTGGAAATGGTGAATGTCTTGTCTTATGCGAATTAATCATGCATATATATGTAACAATTGACTAGTCAAGCATGTGATGGTTAGAAATACTCTATATTGCTACTAGCTAACAATTACGTACAAAACCTGCTGATCAACTTAATTGACTCAGTTAACAAGCTCTGAAAGACTTCTTCAGAAGCAGGCAATGACATGGCGGCCGCCGGCGAGATGTATATGCGTGACGACGACGAAGCCGACCACGACGAAATATGTCGTGAGTGCATCTACCACGAGAGCATGTATTGCATATAGAAAAAACCATGCTTTGATTGGTACGCTCTACCACATTTTCACGTGCCAAAGTACCATGTGGGAGTTAAAAAAGAAGGCCTGCTGGGCTGCTGGATGCTCTGTTCCAAACAACAGGCATGCATGCGTTTGCGTCCATGGCACTTTCTGCTTGGGATTTTATAATTATTAGCAGTCTCGATCGATTATTATCGACTTAAGCATAAATACACTGTATACAAGATAACAGGAACAGCATCTATTAACGTTAATTAATTTGTAGAAAAAACGCCTATAGTACTCCGTATATACAATGAGCTCAGAGTTTAATTTATTACATGCATGATGAGCGGTTGGTGCAGTGATGACAATTTAAGCGGGTCACTGCATTCGTACGTGTAATAACGCGTTTGGCCAAGGAATAACCTAATAATATAATGTTGCTGCCTGCTAGATATCTGCTCCCTCCGTCCCAAAAAAGATGACGTTTTGGGTGTTCGTGCCACAAGTTTGACTCGATTTACAGAAAATATATATAATATTTATATCTTCAAATAAATTTGTTAAAAACTAGATCTAAAGATCTTTCCGATAATACTAATTATGATACTAATTGATAATATTTATTATTTATAAAAATTGCCGGCAGTTATTTTTCGGGAAGCGAGAACGACATCCTTTTTAGGACGGAGGGAGGAGTACTTGAAGAAGACAAGCATAATTATCTGCATGTAGTTAGGTTCTTAGCACACACATGTTCAATTCCTTGGTTCGCATGGTAATTTTAATTTTGCAGTCAAAACCGCCAATAATAATATCAGTCAATATTCATGAAGCGGGTGAGGCTTGTGATCTCAATTGCCATTAGTTAGTAATTCTCTATGTAGTAACCAGGGCTGCTGAAACGAGACCAGGAACGATTCTAGCTGAAGGAAGCTTATACAAGTTAGATAAACAATAATCCAGCCAAGAATCTTTCAAGGGAGGCGTTTCCCTTGCAAACAAACATGCCCTTAGTGACATTCGAGATCAAGTAGATCCGTGTAGTTTACCTACTACCATGCATGAATTTATTAGATCAAGTTAACTACCATATTCCAACACTGCAAGATCGTATCCATCACATCGATCAATGGAAGAAAAATAATTAAATCTGCCATCGTTGCAAGGAATCTGACGAGTCTCTTTGTATGCGTTGAAGCTTTTCCATCGGCGATATTTACTCATGGTACTCATTCTTTTCAAAAATAAAGGCACGAGAACTGCGCGAGCATGTGGGGGATTTAAATTTTTGTTTGAATTTGAGATGTTTAGTGCTTAAAAACAACAAAATGCCCTCCCACACCAGTAGATGGAAACCCTAATTAAGTAAAAAAAAAAGTTTGAGTGAACTTCAAAAATACATTAGGAATGCCATTATTATCTTAGCATGCGCAGTCGTGAACAAGGTCACTGATGATATATAAAGTTTGACCATTAAGTTATATAACAAAAGAAAAATGTTTATTCATATGAAAAAAAAATCACTTACTAATTTGCAACATAGAGACATGGAGATAAATTCATTACACTATACATTCTGATCTGATGTAGTGAGCGGTTATTGAAGATCTATAACGACTCGGCTTGACTCTTGAGTCTTGACTGGCCATTGAATGGCACGCGAGACAGCAACTTTATATTATATACAATCAACCTCACTCCCTGATTATTAAATTTGGACATCATAATCAAACAACATGCTGGCGGCTCTGTCCGTATGCATGGCATTGAAGCCGACCATGCATGCATGCTAATTTTTCCATGAATGCAGATCCTTTGATAAGTTTTCTTAGCTTTGTCTTCTCATGAATGTAAACTACTATGTGGTTGAAGTTGACACCACAGAATATTGGAGAGAGTGCTCCTTACTATTTTATTTCTTGAGTCGATAGTATGTACTGTATAATTGTTTTTATCTCCCCCAACAATTTTACCAAATTACTAACAGTGTAATTTCTACAAAAAGGAAAATGCAGCTACTACATAACATTGACCACCTGAAAAGAAACCATATTGGGAAAGTTGTTAGTTCTGTAGTGCATATATAAATGATGACCAATTGGTGGCTTGTTAGCCCGGATCATTGCAATTGTGTGCCTGCCACTGTTGTGTTGCTAAAACTACAGGCAATTTCATTCTCAATAATTATTTGGCTGATTCTCCAGAGATCAAATTTATCTCATGCGTGCGACGACCTCTAAGCTGGTGTTACTTTCAGACATGCGATAGATGTTACTTACTTTGGTCTCGGATCTTGTTCGTCACCAGAAACAATGCAAAGGAGCTCAGTGCCAGGACTGAGTGACTGACAAAGTTTACAGTTGGACCAAAGGAAAACCTAATGCATCATCATGAAGCGTATATATTAATTTTTTTTTTCAGTGTAGTACTGGTTCATACTTCATACTCTGATGCAACGAGAAACCCACGGCTGGTTATGTGTGTCTCATCCTATCCATGCTTTCCCTCCAAGGACCAGGCGCTGATCCGTTGTTACCTACTCATGCATTCATCATTATATTCAACTAATTATCCATTATCATCTTCCTCGCTCTTTACAAAAAAATACATTATTATATTACTCCCAAACTGCAACTTGCGCCCTTTAAATATAGCATGCATAATTAACCCCCCTCTAAAAAGTGTTGTGACAATATGATCTACAGGAAAGAAAAAGCTGGCGTATCTGTTGGTACATGACCAGCCTTTCCTTGTGATAATTAATTTCCTGGAAGTGCTCGAACGTACATCTATCCAAAATCCAAGTAGCTTCAGAGCTAAGCATAATTCATGCAAACCGAATACATTATAATGTGGGTATATTTCTAGAGTCGACATATTTCATTTCCAACAACAAAATATATATGTTGAGAAAAACATATATTATTCATTTTGAAGGAGAGTGTGAATGCGAGCTCAATATATAATGGCCCAAGGGCAACCAATCAACCTAAGAGAAAAAACTATAGAATAACAAACTAAATGATTATATTGACAACACATAGACAAAAAGCAAACAGAAGAGAACAACTTGAATTAAAATCCAGCTACCAGCACTACAACTTTCCAGCCCCAACAACTTATTAACACCGATAGGTACTGACCACTTGCGATGATCGTCGTCCTAAACTGTTTTCGTGCAGGAAATTAAATGATAGTCATCAGCATTTGGTACACTGCAGCAGATATTTAATTTTGCAATAATCAAACAACCCCACCCAAGAAGCTTTTGTGATGTCGTAATATGCGCAACAGTACCATGCAGCAGCATGAGACAAAAGGACGCATATGTCAGCCATTGGCTGCCTAGCTAGTGGCCAAGTTGAGCATCTAATACACACTTACTAATCTCTGTCTGCAAATGGTTTAGTATTACTGCCGTCAGAGATCAAAGGCTAAATTTATATATAGCAACCTGCAGTTCATGCACCAGGCTGCAGAATTGCATATAATTCATATGCATGCTGCATGCATCACAGCAGCAGCACAATTTTTCCAAGCAAGTTGCATATTTGTTTTCATCATGGTTGCCAGATATAGGGGATAGCTTCGCTCTTGTATATTCAAGCTAAGTAGTATTAGTGTATATATATCTAATAACTCATGCACCTAATTAATAAACAGGGGCTAGGAACAATGTACAGTAGTTATTACTATATTAATAAACAGGGTCTGGGAACAATGTACAGTGGTTATTACTATATATTATACATATGTTAGATTAGTTGTGGATACAGACAGAGGCCGCCATAAGTTTGTCGTATATGCAATGTCGTATATGCAACCCTATCTCCACACATGCATAAAATAGCTTAATAATTGAGGAACAAAGGTCAAGGGATTATAGCTGGCTAGCGACAGTGATTGGAATTCCTAATATTGGCAATTCTGGGTATAGTTAAAATTATTCTTCTGGAATATAATGGGGCGCGGCCCACCTAGAAAATAATATAAACTTGCAACTGTGTCATGTGCCTGTATCTCTTACCAAGAGTTTAAGGATCACCCGGCAATATTTACCTTGGTTGGTCATGCATTGCATATATAATCTTTACCACTTGTGCTTGATCTATTCATATTGCCCTATCTTGTAAATACTAAGTGGTACTACATCTGATTCCAAACATATGTCCTTTAGGACATTCACACGATATCCATGACACTTTGAGACGGGCAAAATTTTTTTTTTTTTAAAATCTTCACTAACTTTGAATAAGATTAGTGAAAATGCATAGCATGCCACTACAAAATGCAAGGTACGGTGTTTTAGTTATGTTAAGTCAAACTTCACTAACTTTGAATAAGTTTGTAGGAAAATACACTAATATATACAACATCAAATTGGTTTTCATTAAATCCACAATGAACACTACACAGCTGATTTGCCGAGTGTCTGAGGCACTCGACAAATCCCTAATTGTACTCGGCAAAGAACCTGTCGGCAAAGGTTTCTTTGCCGAGTACCACGTAGCACTCGGCAAAGAAAGATCCGCCGTCAACTCGGACGGCTTCTTTGCCGAGTGCTGACGCCCCGGCACTCGGCAAAGATTTTTTTAATTTTTTAAAATTCTTTGTCGAGTGCCGACACTTGGCAAATATTTTTTTAAAAATTTTTAATTGTTTGCCAAGTGCCGGGTCTTGCACTCGGCAAAAAAGAAACTTTTTATTCTTTTTTTGAAAAATTTAGCCAGTGCCTTGACCATGGCACTCGGGCAAAGAAACTTTTTTATTCTCTTTTGAAAAATTCTTTGCAGTGCCATGGCTCTGGTACTCGACAAAGAAGCGAAACTAGGGCTCTGGCTCCAAGCTTTGTCGGGTGGCCATGGCACTCGGCAAAGCTCTCTTTACCGAGTGTGGCACTCGGCAAAGAGGAAAAAAATGCTATTTTTTATTTTTTTGCTTTCCATCAAAACAAACAAACAAATCACATATATATCATCACACACAGCACAGGATATATCACATCCATCATTCATAATCCATCACATACACATATATCATCCATAATGCATCACATATACATATATCGTCCATAATATATTACACGTCCATAATCTATCACATATAGTCTATAACCCATCACATCCATATAAATATGTGACAAGTCTAAGTCCAACACAAGTCTAAGTCCAATACAAGTCCGAGAAATATGGAAAGAGATAAATGAACGGTACCTACTGCCATCCTTGCCACCCGGAGTGTGGAGCTGAGTGCCTGGGCTGTGGAGGAGGGCCACTTGGCCACCCGGCATGTGGAGAAGGGCCACCTTGAGGAGTCGGGTTCGAACACACCGACTGTGGCTGCACAAAGAAGAAGCGAATTCATGAGTATCTGCAGGAGGGCCATACAAGCTAAAGACATAATCAACCATACAGACTCACCGGAGTCCCTACAGGAGGAGGGGAGCCACAACTGGAGCGAGCAGCGACTAGGGCACGACCACACCTGGTAAGGCCTGAATGCTCGCCATGAAGTTGAATATGTCCCGCATCCTCTGGAGAAAATACAAAGATGATTACAGATAATGACAATTGAGCATTATAATAAATAAATAAAGATAAAAACACAAAGAAGATTACCCATCTTATATCACATGTGGAGATGTCCTGGTTTGTGAGCATCGTACGTGACAACGTGCTCAAAACTTTTTCAAATTATTACCATGGCATACGCATATGATATCATGGCATCTCGACAAGTTTCATGATTTTTGGAATTCGTTCATATTTTATATAATTAAAAAACCACTCGCACGCAAGTTGGCGGCGTTGCCCCGTGAGCACGTTGATCAAAATTTTGAGAAAGTTCCCAGATTTAGCCTAAATTTACACTAAAAAATAAAGATAACATTTTTAGAATGAATGAAATCTATTATTCGATGCACCTGCAGTTCAAACGTATATTATCTGAAAAAATTCAACAAAACAAAATAAACTAAAGAAATATACCAAAAAGCAATGAAAATATCCTAAATTTGAACATGTTGTTTGTGATAGTATAGTAAAGCTTTAAAAAAAAATTTGGTGGCAAAAAAACAAAAAAAAATTACCGAGTGCCTAGGGTTGGCACTCGGCAAAGTGGCTAGACGCTCGGCGAAGAGTACGGCGCTGGATGCCGTCTGCCCCCACCAATCTTTGTCGAGTGCCTTGCTTTGCTGAGTACCGAGCACTCGGCAAAGACTGCCTTTGCCGAGTGCCAGACACTCGGTAAAGATCTCTTTGCCGAGTGCCTTGTTTTTTTGCCGAGTGCGGCACTCGGCAAATTATGTCTTTGCCGAGTGCACAAAATTTTGCATTCGGCAAGGACTCCCGCACTCGGCAAAGTCTGGGTTTCCCGTAGCAGAAATATGTCTTAAAATTGCATTTATTTTTTGTTGTAGATGTTAATATATTTTTTATATAAACTTGGTCAAACTTAAAGAAGTTGATTAAAGAAAAACCTAAAAACGTTAAATATATTATGGAACAAAGAATAGAATATTTGTCACAGATTTCTTGCATAGATTTCTTGAAACAGCTATAGATTGTTGTGAGAAGCATAGCCATCAAGTTGCATAGTAACTGCTTCGGCCACAATGCAATGGATTCATCAATTATCATTGTGGTAATCGATGGTTAACTCAAAATAATGTGACCAAATGGAGGCAATTACGTTCATCTGATGATATTGGCATTGTTATGCATCTTGTGAGCTTGTGTATGGGCAATGGGATGAGATGCAATAGTTCTTAACTTCAAAGCAAGCTGCCATATATAAGGCTAAAATGGTCCATGCTAGTGCATTGTGACCATAAACTTGATCAACAAAGGTTAGCTAGGGTGGTTGACAGTACAAATGGTCATGTTCTTATTTAGCTTTGTGACTACGATCATTCAATCCATCTATCGGATACCTTTTTAGCTAGGCTAGAGGTCATATTTTATCTAAGCATTTTTTTAACAAAGCAAACCATTGATGTTACTGTGCTATTTTGACCAGTAGCTCTACTCCTGAAGAGGCAAAAAAAAAAAAGACTTTGAAGATCGTTCCAATTTTTTCTAAAATATATCTAAGACACTAGTATACGCACCATTTCTTGACTTGACGTTTTATTTCTCTTGGCGTTTTTTTTTCTCTTGGCGGTTTTTCTTTAGAACAGTTCTCTTAAGAAACCGCCAGGTGGAAATCGATATTTCTACAGACGGTTTTCTTAAGAAACCGCCAGTGGAAATCGACTATTTCTACCGGCGGTTTTTTAAGGAATCGCCAAGAAATCGATTTCTGGGCGGTTTCTTAAGAAATCCGCCAGTAAAAATAGTTTGAAATTAATTTTTTTGAGTTTTTTGAACTTTCTTGGATAGAAAAACTCCCAAAATAAAAGTTGTAGATCTCGAAAAGTTATAAAACTTTGTAGTTGACAATTTTTTTCATTTGAAATCATCTTTTTATGGAAAACTACGAACAAAATTTTTAAATTTGAAATTCAAATTTTGTAAATGACCTCGGATGGAGAAACACTCTAAATGAAAGTTGTAGATCTCGAAAAGTTATGAAACTTTATAGTTGAACACTTTTTCATTTGAATTTGTTTAGACCCCAAAATAATAAATTTACTATTGGTTTGGGATAATATGTGGGGAACCCGAAATGCGATATAGACACAAGTGACGTGTGGGTGGAGTGGTAGAGGGGGATACGCGCGAGACCGAGGTTGTGGGTTTGAATCCCGCCGATCGCGTAGCGCGCGATTTTACGTGAAAAAATATTTTTTGCCTTTTTAAAAATATTTTTTTGCTATTTTTGGGCGTTTTCTGGGCAATGATTTTCCTTAAGAGAACCGCATGTAGAAATCCATTTCTACTGGCGGTTTTCAACCAACCACCAGTAGAAATGGGCCATTTTCATTGGCCTCTCCCACTGACGGTTGAGAAAAACGCCAGTGAAAATAGGATGCAAACCGCCTGTGGTGGTGTTTTGTGTACTAGTGAGAACTTCTAACAACTATTTGGGCCCCATAAACAATTTCAGATGAAAATTTTCAATTCAATTATAGAGTTGTATATGTCATCGAGCTCTATACTTTTGATATAAAATTTATGTTCATCATTCTAGATGAAAAAAGTATTAATTTTATATACACATCATTTTAGATAGGATTTCTACTGGTGGTTATTTAAGACATCTGCCACTAAAAATGAATTTATATTGGTGATCATAACTGTCTAAAGAAATAGAACTTTGTATAAACGGTTGGCATAACATACCACTGTAAAATATCTATTTCTGCCAGCGGTAGCTTAAGTCAACTACTAGTTAAAATAGGAGCCTTTCTATTGGCTATGTGTCATTATATTGACCATTGTTAGAAATGATTTTCCACTACAAGTTCTTGGGCATGGACTCACAAAACAATTAAACAACACGCACACCGACATAGTGAAAAAAAGTGGCATCAGTGAAAAAAATATGTGGCGTTAGTGGCCTCCTACTTGACGTGCGGGATAGGGGATTTTGTGGGACTCTAGATTTGAAGAACTAAGTAGGGGTTTTTGGACTTTTCTTTTTTGCTCCACCCAACAAATTTAGAGTAGTGAGTGCATTTAGGTAGCCTCCCAGAGATGCTCATAGAATAGTGCTTATCTTTGTGATACTGCTTAGCGCTTAGTTCTCAAGTTTGTTGCCCTCAATGTCAATGGTTCATAACAACGACAAGCATCGTGATTATTCATCGGATGTCTGGAGTTTGGGCTATCGAGGCCCTATGTCCAATGGTGGGGGGTGTTATTCGTGTTTAGGAACACTCAAATGGAGGGGATACCAATGATTTTGGCAGGCAATCGCACAGTGCTATCCTACGGCTTGTCAGTACTAAGGTTTCTTCCCCGACGAGTAAGGAGATCGCCCCTCTCCCTTGTCGGGTTGCAGAGGGAGGAACACTCTAATGTTCCTCTTGCTTGCTATGGGGGCAGTCACCCTCTATTTTGGGCGCACTGGGGTTCTCTCCTGCCTCTCCCCTCTCTAGGAGCCAACCCTCTCCTTATAAACTGAGCAAGGTCGGGTACATGTGGGTTTGGGGGCTTCGGTTTATCATCTTCTTGCACCGGGTGTAGGAGATCGCTATCGCAACATATATAGATAGACCCTAGTGTTGTCATGGAGTACTCGGAGCAGCTGCAAGCGCCGCCTATTGTCATTGCGGCCACTGACACTGGTCGCCAGGGGATCTCTGCCATGGTTCCACCTTTGTCGGATGAGCCTTCTCGAGGCTTCCTTGGCTGCGAAGGAGGCCTGACTGAGGGCTCTGTTGAGTGGGTCCGAGGACCCTTTGCTCTTGGACAACCCGATGTGGTTGCTTTTACTATAGTGTCATGTCTGTTGAGTGACCCTGTCGATAAAGTGGCCGATAGCGCCTCATGTCCGTTGAACAGACCAGCGTCGGGAGGCTCAGGCGTGTGCCATGGCCTCGGATGCCCGGCAGGCTGCCCCTTCACCCAAGTGCTAGCTTCGGCTGAGGCCTAGGCTTGAATCAGGCTAGCTTGGGTTGCCTTCGCTCGGCAACCCAGGGCTCGGGCAAGCCCCCAAGCTCTAAGCGGTGGCCTAGAGCGTGCTTCGGGCTCTTTCCTGATCCTAGTGTAGAGGTGTGCGCGAGCGTACATGAGGGTAATAACCCTCGAATGCCTCGGCGATCTTGTGAGATCAGCCGGGTGATTTCCCATAGGCTTGACATACCACAATGTTTGACTCTCGTCACTTAGCTTGAGAGAGCAAGCAACTTTGGACGAGTGCCCTTATAGTCTTGGTATGCTAGGAAACTTGGAAGCTTGGTGCCTCTACAGTCTGCGGTGATAATTGCGAACCTTTGAGCTCTGTGTGGAATGATGTTAACTTGGTGCTGGGACGAAGAAACCCCTTCTTTGGTTGGAGAAACTTCATATTGAATGTCATCTTGGTGACCAGGACAGTTTCCAGTACATCTACAGATCTACTGATATACATCATGTATACATAAAGCAGATGCCCACACTGTAACAATGGACAGTGACCTCCACCAAAAGTACTTTTACACATGTAGTAGTATAAGACTGACTGATGATAGTCATGAATAGCACAACGAATAGGATCCATGGTTTGGTATCTGCTGTACGCTTGTCCTTGGTCGCATGCATCCTATCTACCTCCTCCAGGCAGGGAGAATGTACAGAGAAGCATATGCCTCCTGTCTGTCAGTCTGTGCATATGTATGATGTTTATATATACTGCAGGCCGAGGCAGTGCAGTCACACACACACACACACACGCCACTAGCAGGTAGCACTAGCAGCCAGCAGCACCGACTAGCAGCAGTGACCAGACAGAGCCAGAGCATATAGCAATGGTGCGGAAGCCGATCCACGCTGACGCCGGTGCCAAGGGGGCACGGAGGCGAACAAAGGAGAGGAAGGGGTTGTGGTCGCCGGAGGAGGACGAGCGGCTCTTCACGCAGATCACCTACCACGGCGTCTCCACCTGGAGCTCCGTCGCTCAGCTAGCAGGCAAGATTCAGTTCTTGAGAACCAGATTTC
This sequence comes from Chrysopogon serrulatus, assembly GCA_015844335.1. Lineage (NCBI taxonomy): Eukaryota > Viridiplantae > Streptophyta > Magnoliopsida > Poales > Poaceae > Chrysopogon > Chrysopogon serrulatus. The sequence continues at coordinate 44,654 of JADLZL010007080.1, read as the reverse complement.
ATTTCAGCTATTGGACAATTAATACTACAGTACAATTAATTAATTGATATAATCTGGTGTTGAATGCTGATGAATGCGCAGGGCTGCGGAGGAGCGGCAAGAGCTGCAGGCTGCGCTGGATGAACTACCTGCGCCCGGACCTCAAGAAGGAGCCCATTTCCAAGCGCGAGGAAGAGACCATCATCTCCCTGCAGCAGTCGCTTGGCAACAGGTGGTCGACGATCGCGGCGAGGATGCCCGGCAGGACGGACAACGAGATCAAGAACTTCTGGAACTCCCGCATCAGGAAAGCGGCGCCTCAACGCCGCCGCCAGGGACAGCACCGCCGAGCCAACGCCGGCGGCCGCGGGAGGAAAGGAGGATTCGGCCAATGCCACGCCGTCGGCGGCTCAGCCTACGCCTGTGCAACCTATCCCGGCGCGGTTCCCTGTGTTCGGGTGCCAGCTGCTCGACCTCCACGGAGCCGGCGCCGGCGGCGGCATGTCGTCTACCGGCAGCGGGCAGTGGCGCGAGTCCCCAGTCGACTACTACTACTAGTACGCAGCAGAACGCCGGTGACGAAAGTGAGGCGAGCGTCGGCGGCGACGGTGGCGGCGGTGGTGGCGACAGCAACATGATCCATTTCCTCTCATTCGATGATCTGGATTATTATCCGGGGGATTTGCTCGTGGATGTTCCGGGCGCCATGGACGCGTGGGAGAGCGAACTGTACTCTGCGAATTCGATGATGAACTCGCTCTGTTGATCCACACTGCCAATAATTGCATAGCACAAGTGCACAACCATTGTCTTGTCATCGCCAATCATAGGAGTATTTATCTATGTGAAATTTCACTTTGATTTCATTTTCGAGAATACAGCTTTGGTTTTATTTTCGGACAAAGGAATGCATGATGACGTGTGGGATGTGAAAGTTACTCCAATGCAAAGTAAGATGACCAGGCTAGCCAAATTGTCAGCGTGGTAAAAGAAAAAAGATGATTGATCAGTTGTTTATAAGCAGCCGCATGCAGAGCAAGAGAATTTATATATACTGCTATCATTCCTGGAAAAAAAAAATGGTACCAAACTCAAATAATTTTGAATTTGATTATATTTTTTTGAAAATATTAATGTTTAATTATGGTATCAATAAATAATTAAATATTATTAAATGTATGTACCAAAGAATATATTCATAATGTATATCTTGTTGTGCCCAAGATATTAATATTCTTTGCTGTAAGTTATGTTAAAATTTACATAATTTGATTAAAGGATAACTGAAATTGTATTCTTTTTAGGACCGATGTATATTATAATTTTTTATGAAGATTTTTCGGTCAACTGTGTTTGTTCAGTTAACCGACGAACATTGTTCCTTGCTTTATCCTGATAACAAGAATAAGCCAAAAATAGTTAAAGAAAACCTTCTGGTTGCGCCCTCAGCATCACATTGACCATTTTGGACTACTACTAGCTATTGGGACTTTTTTAGTGCCAATTGAAAAAAAAGACAACGAGACAATAATAATAAAAAATAAATTATAGAACTAGGATGTATTATGCTGGTTTTATTTTAAATTAAGAAGAATAAGCACAAAAATTCCAGTTAATAAAGAGGCTTTATTTTTTTATTTTTTAATACCCCAGTGCTGTGTAATTTAAGAAAAATTTTTGGGGGAAATCCAAACACCCCCCTAAGTTAAGAAGGAAGTTAGTTAGACGCACAGAGTTAGCTGTTGTTGAGAATTGATGAGATAAACATCAGCGCGCCGTGGATCGATATATTGAAGGCCTAAGAACTATCGGCTAGCTATATGGAATCTCGTCGGCGCGACCAGGGATGGTGCATCGCTGATGGCAGCTGCAGGAAAAGAATAATTAGTAAAGCTAGCTAGCGCAGGCGCAGCGCACATCCATCGATCGGCACATGCAGCACGCGAGAGATTAATTAATAAATCAATTATCATCGTGCGACAGACAGCAATAATGTTAGTTATTGTCTTGTGTTTATCCCCGTATATGCCCATGCCCTAACCTTAGCTTAATTGCTAACTTTACAGAGCAGATCATCAGCGCATGAAATAATGTCGGATCGATCCAGCCTAGCTAATTAAGCTAAGCTAAGCCATAGATGAGGTCCTGCAGATGCAGCTAGATGAATGTGAATCTGAATGATGGCATTATATTCAGTCAGAGGTGTAGTACTAGCAGTAGCAGCCTTTCAGCCAGGTGGTCATTAACATTTGAAAACCTACCAGGCCTCATCAGCACACAGCAGGTCCATGCGAAGCATGTGCTCCATCAGCCATCCCCCTGCTGCTGCTGGACTGGACTGGACTGCGTGTCGTCGTTGGACTGTTGAATTGGATCGAAGCATCCGAGCACGCGGCACGTACTCGTCCAGTTACACTGAATTTTGGAACAACTCGCGCGTGGCTAACAACGACTGATGGCGATGATATAACCAATAGTAATGACGATGACGATGATAACCCCTGTCAAAAAGAATGAATTAATACAATGACGATGATGATGGCTAGCTAGGTAGGTGCATGCTAGTATAGTAGGGGTAGCTAACATCAGTGGCTAGGTAGTAGTAATACTAATAATTAAGGGTGTTCTAACTATATATATAGCTGCTGATGACACTTGACAGTAACTGTTCGGAGTACATAGATCGCGTTATATTCGTGCTCAATTATTCATTCACCCACATCATCACGTCATCGTGTAATTCTTTACCGGTTTAATTACACCTGCTGAAGATGAATCTAATCTATGGTTTGTCGTCCTTTCCACGGTATGAAAATCACGTGCGTATAAAGAAAGGTCACTGTCGTCTGTTGTCTACCTGCACTGCGCTGCACCTCATTTTTCCGCAGACTGCAGTAGAAGCGCCTTCGCATAATCGCATTTGCATTCGCAGTGAGTCAGTTGGGCTCCAATAGGCCTGTTTTCTAACTGGGCCTAACCAGAACCCGGATCATAGGGCTGTCCTGTCCCAGGAATAGGATCAGCGCATGGGCCGAAATCGGCCATTACCTCTTTCTTTTCTTATTATCGGCGTGTTCGGCTCCTGGGAAACTCCGGCTGGTCTGGCTGCTGAACCAGCTGCTACAGTACACGGCTGGGCTGATTCGGGGGGGGCTGAATCCAGCTCAAAAGAGCCAGCTCTCCAGCAACGATTGAAGCAGCTGATCGCTCATTACTTTAAAAAGAACATCTCCACAACATTTGATTTTTTAGAAGATACTCGTTCTAAATTATAAATTATTTTGATTTTTTTACGCACATAGTTTTTGCTATATATCTAGACACGGTGTAGTAGTTAGATGCATAATAAATTAACAATAACTATGTATTTAAAAAATTCAAAAAGACTTAAATTTAGAACAAAAGCTATACATGTGAGGAATCATTTGACTGTTGCTAACCTCAAATGGCCTTGTTCAGGAATGAAAGTTTTTCTAACTGTTTTTCATACTGTCTCTCCATCATATCAATTTCTATCCGTTTTTGTGTATGGAGCACTAAATATAAGTAAAAAAACAACTAATTAGTTTAGCTTAGAAATGACTCGATATGAATCTTTTGAGCCTAGTTAGTTTTTTTTATATTGGACAATATTTGTCAAATACAAACGAAACTGCTTTATAGTAGTTCGAATGCAAGTTTTTTGACTGTTGCTAACCTCAAATCCAAGCCACAAACTCAGTGGAGTGGTTGTGTTGACACCCTCAGGTGTAACAGATTACGGTTGTGGAGCTCCTGGTGAAGAGGAAGAAGATGATGCATGAGGTTGCGCCCATACACGATGGTTTCCTGCGTCACCACTCTCTAAACCTTGCATTGCTCGCACGCTTTCTTCCACAAAAGCAAGATAAGTCGCGCAGAAACGAGTTTTATTTTCGTATCTGCAACACAGGTTGGGGCATGCTTTTTACACTGTTTGGTCCAGGTTCATACAAAAGTTCAGGCAACCAATCGAGCTATCCTTTGTATCACGGAGTTGGTCTTGTCTTGTTAGCCAATCACGCCCTTGGTGTCGGTGGCGCATGAGAAGATGGAGGACTAGACGTTCGATAAAGGCATGTTCAGCAACGGCGCCACGACGTAAAGTAATGTGATGTGTCTTGTTATCGTCAGAATATTTAATTTAATGATATATGATAAAGATGTTTATATATTATGTATAGTAAAGAAATCTCTATCAAAAAATAATAAATAATAGTAAAAACATAAAAATGATATAGATGATCAAAACTCAAAAGGCCAAACACTCACTCAAAACACATCTAGCACAATTAACATTGATATATAACCAAATAAAACCTCATGTCCAAATTTTGATAGAACTCGAGGTCTCGGTGCATATTGTGCTTAGTGGATTATATTATGTGTTCTCATGTATGACTCAGATTCACCATTTCGGTACGTATTGTGTTTAATGGATCATATTTTATGTTTTTGTACGTGACTCAAATTTATCGTAACTCGTACTGATACGAGTTAGAATAGCCTTTTCTAGTGGTGAAGGAGTTTGATTTCTATTAAATTTTGGATTTGAACACACTTGCTAAAATAACTTGTAGGAGTCCTAAAGAGAAGCTATCCACATCATCAAAATAAGCTCCAGCCTTTAGATCGGGTTTCAACGTCCCTTCTGCCAGACAGCAAAACCCAAGTTACTACCGTAATTCCGTTCCTCGAGCTTCTGTATCTGTAGAGATAGAGAGAGAGAGAGAATCATCACCCGCTCGTCTCCCGCGTCGCCGCGCCGCCCCGCCGCCAACGCCGCCGTGCCGCCGCCCTGCCCCCGCTTCCGCTCCCGCCTAGGGTTTAAACTGTTTCGGGAGGCACAGGCGCACGCACTCCGCCTCCGGTCCCCTTCGTCACTACCGCATCTGAGCACTCCGCCGGAGGTCCGCCTCCGCAGCCACCGTCATGTCGAAGCCCGCGGGCCAGGAGCCGTCGGACATGCAGGTCGACTCCTCCTCCGCCGTCGAGGAGAAGCCGGCCATCAGATTCTCCATCAACGGTGAGCTTACCCTCCCTCTCTACGAACCCTGCGGCGATCTGGTCCCTCGTTCCTCCTCCTGACGGGTCTCATCTCCCGCAGTGCTTGAGCTCATGAGGGACGCGCAAATGCAGCATGGCCTCCGCCAGAGCGACTATACGCGGTACCGGTGCGTTATGCCACGCCCTCTCCACTCGATCCTGCTCGACCCCTCCCCCCAGATTTGCGCGTCCAGTTCTGTTATTAGTCCTTTTTCTGTCTTGTCTGCTGTGGTCTCAAATTTGATGTGGGATGAAGTGTTTCCTTATCGAATTGCTGTACACTGCGATCCAATTCTACGTATTTATAGCTGTACCCTGTATGAAAATTTGAGATTTCGTTACAAATTTCGGCCTGTTTATGCTTGTTTCGTTTCCTATAATATAATGCTCCCTGTTATCAGAAAGAATGGGGATCCTTTATCATTAGCGTTTCTGCCTCTTTGCCTGAATGATTTTGCATTGCCTGCAGGAGATACTGTTCTGCACGACTCAGAAGGCTTTACAAGTCTCTCAAGTTTTTGCATGGCCGAGGCAAATACACCAAAAGGAATATAACTGAGTCAACAGTCACGGATGTGAGGTGTGGCCCCTTCCGCTGATAATATGCTATATAGCATGTTGCTTGTCTTCATAGTTCTCTTTGCAGTGTTATGAGCCTTGTGTGATGTTCTGAGCAAGGGCTATTACAATTTGTTTAAACCTGGAGAGGACTTCATCGAGCAATTTAACATGTGAGCGCAGGTTTCTCCATGTAGTATTTTACATGGCTGAGCGAGCATGGAGCCATGCCATGGAGAAGAAAACTTCTGGTACAAATGCACAACAGCGTATCTACATGTTGGGTCGATTTAGGAAAGCAGTTAAATGGGCATCACTTTTTTCACAATTATGTTCTTTAAAAGGAGATTCAAGGACATCTCTGGAAGCTGAGGTGTGTTTCTTACTATGTTTTGTTTCGCTTTCACAAACTGTATTCTTTAATAATATTTTAACTATTTTGAAGAAAAAATCTAAAACATTTTTACCAAAATACATTTTTTTCTCAGGCGTATGCTTCATATATGAAAGGTGCTTTCTTTTTTGAGCAAGACAAGAATATAGAAGCTGCAATGATAAATTTCAAGAATACGAGGTTTGTGGAATTCTGCTTGTTTTGTCAGAATATATGATCATTAGAGACTAGCATTATTTATTGTGTGGGTATTTTTATACTTGTTCCTTTTTGAATGGGCAAGTAGGGTAAGTTTTTTCAATGATCTTGAGTAATTTATTATCTGTTTCTCTCTAGGGCTATATATGAGGAGCTTGGGAAGTATGGCAGTATAGAAAATCAACTTTTATGCCGTCAGCGTATCGAAGAAGTGGAGCCTATGATTGATTTCTGTTCACACAAACTAGGTGGATCATATTTACAAGCACATGAACTCCTGGATACTGCTAATGATCTTCTCAAGGCGAAGATGGAGGTATTTTCTTTTCTTATTGCTCATCTGACATACCTTGATTTCTTTTTAGGAGTTAGTAAGGGGCTAGCACATATTGTAATGGAAATAAAATTTTAGATTGATATAAGTTTTATCTTGAGGAGTCAATTTTTTTGGGAACCATTTTCCTTCTCGTTCTTTTAGTGGTTCTGCATACGAGCTACGAGGTTGGAGAGAAGGGCGCAGATACACTTTTTTTATACTTGCAGTTTTGAGGATCGCACCCATTTCAGGAGCAAGCATGCCTGATTTATAAGCCCGTAACTTTTTTATTATGTATCTAGACATAGTGTATGTTAGGTGCATAGCAAAAGCGATGAACCTAGAAAAGCCAAAACGACAATTTGGAACAGAGTACTTTTCTAAGTTTTGACTTTTATTATCAGGCCCTGCTAATCCACAAAGTTTTATTCTTGATCTGGAAGTGCTTTGTTTCTGTATAAATCATGCTTGTTGCAATGTCTTGTTTAGCATATCACCATGTTACCGTCGATTAAGTTTTTTACTTTTAATATTGCATGCAATTGTATTTGTGAAATTTTTGCATTCAGTTAACAGATGGACTAGTGACTGCTACATTCTTGAACTCATAGTACTAGGGTGTAAAGTGTACATGCCGAAAAATCTCTTTAGCCGTTGTGATGAAGGCACCACAATGCGAGTATTGGCATGTTGATATTTTCATTGAACAGATGGAGGTCGGGCTATCTTCAGAAAACTTATGGTGCATTTTGAAACGATATGCATTCTTTTAATATACACAATTTTAATATATTAGATGTGCTATATAACTGTTTTCGCTGTGGGGAGTTAAAAATGAAATTTGCAGTTCTATGCAAGGTAGCTAGAGTTTTTTCAGATCTCTATTTTCTCCCGAATATACTACCTAACATTTATGTCTATGTAGTGTAGTTGGCAAATAAAAGAAGCTACATGTTATAGTTAGTACTGCATTTGTCCTGCCATCTGATTTCATGATTGGTCCACCATTTCTCTGACTTTATTTTCTGGAACTTTGGACTATGAATATAGTTTCATAAAATTGACACCAACTTGTTTATTTGTAACTTCTTTTTTGCTGTTTAGATGCCCTTTTCTTCCTTTATTCTTAGATGTGTTTTGGATTTTTTTTTCAGGCTGTATTATCTGAGACAAGATCACAGCAGGCAGCTTCCATGACTGAGTTTAACTGGCTTGGTCGCACATTTCCTATTACAAATGCAAAGACTCGTGTCTCCATTTTGAAAGGTATATATAGCTACTTCTAATTTGTGGAGTAATATTGTGCAGGATTACCATATAATACTGCCATTTCATTTCGAAATTAGATTGTATAAAATTCAAGTCATGATAAAATGACTGATATAGAGTCCTTATTTGAGCAATTTTCTTGCTGCAACTTTTTAGTTTATATTTGTGGACCACTCTTTAATGGAGTTGTATGATCAGCTCAGCAGCTTGAGAGAGACTTGAGTGGTGCAGCCACAGAATCAGTTGCTGCTGACAAAAAGCTTGCCATATTTGATAAAATATTTTCTGCATACCATGATGCTCGGAGCTGCATTCGCAATGACCTGGTATGCAATTTGTTGTTTTTACTTGTTATTATATTTAGTACAGACTGACATAGAGAATAGAGATGGGTTATACATGTTATACAATGGTTATGGTTTGTATTCTAAGTTCTTTTTTCAAATTTAGGCTTCTGCTGGCAATGCTGAGGATATAAGAGATGACCTGAATGGTCTTGACAAGGCTGTTAGTGCTGTTCTAGGATTGAGGACTATAGAACGTAACCAGTTACTTGTCAGCATTGCTAAAAGTAAATTCACAAAGCATCGAGATGAGAAAAATGAGAGAATCACAAAGCCAGAAGAACTTGTTCGGCTGTATGATCTGCTTATTCAGGTATGCTTGTTTTCTGTCACCTTTTTTGAGACGTTTTATCATTGTCTTTACTAGAATTTGTACTTTTGCTGATATGAGACTGCTTTTTACAGAATGCAACGGACTTGACAGATTTAGTTAGCTCTGGAAGAAACAAGAATGAAGAAGAGAACTCTTTTATTCATGAGTATGAGCTAAAAGGCTTGGCTTTCCGAGCTGAGAGGTTTGTTACACTGTATCCAAGTTTAGCGTAGTCTTTAACGACCAGCTTTCTTTACATCATTGTCTCTCTTTTCATATGAAATCTGTGTGTGACTATTTTATGATCTTCAACTTGGTTTGTATGGCTTCCTTGCTATCTGCATCAATTATGTATATTTATGTATATACCAAATGACAAATTAGTTAAGAGTTTGATGCATGCGAGTATGTAGTACAGTTAGTAAATCACTTCATCTGTTTAAATCTTTTTGGTGGTTAGTAAGTTTTAAATCCGTTTAAATCTTTTCCCTGGTTGATTATCCTTACATGTTTCACTTTGAAATATTGTGCAGATGTTTCTTTTTGGCAAAGTCATATAGTTCAGCAGGCAAAAGAGCTGAAGCCTATGCATTATTCTGCCATGCCCGTACTCTCACTGAATCTGCACTGCAACAGCTTGCAAACAGTCATGACAAGGTTCGCCACTGATACAACCAATTCTGAACCAGCATGCAATCTTTTTACTGGTATATCGCTTCCAATCCTGAGGACTATTAACATGAAACCTTGATACTAGATACAGGGAGTTTTATTTGTTGGCCAGTAATCTATAGCTTATGGTTTTCTCTATCTTGAAGAAAATTGATTGGCAACTTAATTTACTTATTAGTTTGCAGATTAATCTTAGAACATCGTTGCATTGAAGGAAAAAACTATTTAATGACATAGTTCAGGTTATTCACTAAGTCGAAGCAAATTGAATCTCAAGATAATTAGGCTTTGTGGGATTTTCCCATTATCTTGTTTTTTCTAATTCTTATTATAAGAAATTCGCTTAACTTATGCATGCTCATTTTTCACAGGGTTTAATACAGGATCTGCAGTCTCTTTCTGAGAATTGTAGATCAAATAGCTGCATAGAACATGCAACGGGCATTTTGGAGGAGGAGATTGTTCCTTTAAAACTTTCTAAAGGAGTCTCAACTATGTCACTTGCTGACGGTAAAACAAAGGTATGTTTCCATCATGAAATATGCCCATGTAAGCACGGAATAAGGCTTGTATTGGTAGGACAACCTTATGAATTATGTTCTAGGTCTGTACCCAGTTACTTCTGATGCTTAGATTAGTTGTGCTATGGTGGCCAATTTTGGAGGTTGACATCACCATTTTGACTTGTAGATACTATTCAGGGTGCCTCTGGGGTTTCAGTTGGTGCTACCATTTGAACTTTACATATTATAATCATGATGCCTTTTGGGAATTTATTTATTACAACTCGTGTATAAATTTGCATTTCTGAAGTAATAACTGCTGCAGAAGTATCGGTCCACACAATTGCATTTGACAAAGCATAGATGAAACTACAAGTATGCTTGTATATTACTCCCTCCATCTAGAACAGAGCAATTCTAGCATGGTATCCAGTTAAAGTATCTTGAAGACCAACTATATATAGTATTAATATTGTAATATCAAATAGTATCATTAAATTTGTTATGAGATAATTTTTCATAATAGACCAATTTGGTGTCATATATGTTAATATTTGTCCTGTATATTTGGTTGAACTTTATATACTTAAAAAAAAGAATGCACCTAGAATTGCATTCTTTTGGGGATGGAAGTAGTATTAATGTTATGAATTTCTGACCTGATATGTTTGGCTTCCAGCAACTGTTTTTCAGCCTATGTTCAATGTTATAAGTGGTTAAATTGTTGTGATTTTTGTCTTCTACATGATGTGATACTTTGCACATCAAACCAAGTTGGCAGCTATATATATTTTTAATGGCAGATACTTATGATAATATTTGTATTTTGCAGGAGAACAAGTATCTTCTTGATATGCTAGAGAGCTATGAATCAGCGATTGGAGAGCCAAACACCAAAGCTCCATGTCGCATTGCTCAATTCCCACCTCCCTTCCAAGCAGTTCCATGCAATCCTATTGTGCTTGATCTGGCTTACAACGCAATTGAGTTCCCAATCCTTGACAACCGTATGAAAAAAGAAAAGAAGGGTCTTCTGAGCAGGTTCTGGGGTTGAAAGATGGCATTTGCCCTCTTGGATTTTGGTACATTATGCGGATTGTTTGATTTGCTTGGTGCATGGACCTGTGTAAGATTAGAATGTCCTGATAATACCTCTCTGGTGGGTGAAAGATTTTCTTCAGTGCTCCACCCAAGAAATTCTGAGATTGTTTATCAGAAGGACCATATAACCTTTGCAACTTGCAAAGTACATCTCGCTGTGACTGATCATTTTAACCTTTGGTGTTATTAAATTTTGAGCAATGAAGATAGCTTGGATTATCGAATGTTAACTTGTTTCATTTCCATATCCCAAAGTAGGCAGGGAACAATAAGGAAAATGTTTCCAATAGTAATTTATCTTGCTACTCAATTAGGTACAAAATTTTATAGCTGTAAATTTGCTGCAATGCTTCAAAGATTTGGTAAATTGGGTAGGTGTGCGGTCCTGGAAAAATAAAATGGAATACACCCGAGCGTATAATTGTGAAACGGAAATCACTCACCTGCATAGCACCAAATGTATTGCCCCCAGGACAACTCCAAAACTTTACAGCGTTTTTTATTGAGCTCGGTGTAATTTTTTTCTTGTTTTGTTCGAGTGATGCGATCACGGTGAAGAATCATCTCAGTTTTTTATTTTTCTGCTTGGTTTGAGGCAGATCAGTTGATGGGGTATCACTTCTTTTGTCAAACTCGTATTTCAAGGTTGTACCCCAAAAAAAAAAAAAAACTGAACTGATTCTGGATCCTGTCATCTACTTCCTTATGTTGTAACAGCACGACTAATATTGCACTATTTATTATGCTTTTGAGCACTTGAATCCCGTTGGAGTCCATGGTGTTTTGCAACTATCTACATACCATCATACAACTCGCTTGTTTGTAAAATAAAAAAAAAATCGCTTGCCCTTGGTTCATATGCAATCTAAGCCTCGTGCTAATCCAGTGTCTTGTAAGCTGCACATTGAAAATCAATTCTCAATGAGTTCTGCAAACGCTTGATGTTTAAAATTTGATTCTTTCAAAATGCGAGCACATGAAAAAAAGGGAGCACGTTCATTGGTGCGGTGATGATATATTTCTCTGCTCCTAACAGGCCGGTGATGGTGCTGATCCACGGCTTCGGCCCAGATCCGACGTGGAAGTGGGCGGCGCAGGCGGGCCCGCTGTCGCGCCACTCCTACTGGTGCCGGCGCTGCTCTTCTTCGGCGACAATGATTCCGGTCCGACCCCGGCCCGCTGCTCGGCTGCTGTATTGTATGTAGTATTGGACAAATATTTCCCTTTTTCAAATTCCTTCCGGCATCGGACTCTATCTACAGCGCTAAAAAAAGGAAACGGATGGAGCGCCGCCGTGCTATATTAGTTGCAAGTTCCGGCCATCAAATTCTCCATCCAACCGACGCTATCTAGCACGACGACATTATTATTGGCTAAATTACCGCATGCAAATTAAACGCTGAGCGATGGCGGCCTTGCCGACGGAGATAAAAGTTGTCGTATGTGTTTTGGCTCTTGTCTTGCTCGCGGGTCTCCTCGCGGTTCTCTTTTGCTCCATCTTCTACACTCCCACCTTCGTCACGGTGACCCTCCTCAGCGCGCGGGGGCTCGACGCCGCCGCCGCCGCCGACGAGCAGACGACGAACGCGGTGGAGTTCGACGTCGCCATCGGCTTCTTGCACCTCGGCAAGGACTACGCGGTGGCCCACGATGGCGGCCACGTCACGATCTCCTACTCCGGCGTCAAGCTGGCCGAGGGCCCCGTGCCCAAGTTTTTCGTCGCCGGCGAGCCCAGGGAGGTGGTGGTGGAGGCGACGAGGGCCGTGGCGACGGCGGCCGCGCCGCTGTCGCAGATGTTCCGCGACTATCTACAGGTGAGCCAGCAGCTGCACGGCGGCAAGGCGGAGTTCGAGGTCCACCTGAGCTTTTTCGACAAGCAGGAAATCATCACCGGCGGCGACACCAAGCCTAGCCACTACCATTGTACCGCCGGCCTGGCGCCCCAGGGGAAGAAGGCTGCGGTGGCGGCAACCATTTGCGGGGAGGCCGAATCTCTTCCTAAATCTTATTATAGCTAGATAGATCTCATTGGTTTACTCTAATTTACTTGGTTATATTGGGACCAACTGCTTCTGCCTACAAGGAGGGTGATAATATTGATTTAACTTGTTTGAACTTTTTATTTCGTTCTTGTGTTTAGAACATCTCGTGCTATTTATTGCAATCGTTATGTTACTGTTAATGGGGCTCTTTTTGGAGCTTCCATATAATTTCGATCCTCAAGTGATATGATAGAGAGGGGGAAAAAAGGAGAGAGAATCTTAATATTTGTTTTTAAAAAATAATCGTGACCACTGAGCTTTGGATATATTCATAGTCATTATTGACAAATTACAGACTAACTGATGATACACATATACGCTCAGTAGACCTGATGATCTAGACCCAGCGCTGCCCGTAGATTTTGCTTCCTCACGCTATGGCTAACTCCCTCGATGGATTAACAAGAGCTTGTTACCGTGGCCTCTTCTTGGTGCTTAGAGGTTGAAGCTATAGCCTATAGGCCATAGCATAGATCGATGTCGGGCCCATGACATTTGGATTGTATATAGGGAAAAAAAGATGGGGTGGTTCCTTTAATCATCACCTCACCAGAAAAAGAAACATCAAGTTCTGCTCTACCAACAAAGAAGATGAAGAAGCACCTGCCAAAAGAAAAGCTGAAGAGAATACAAGCTTCCTCTGCTCCGGACTCCCCGGCTAGTAGAGACCAAAAGCTGAAGAAGTCAAGCTGATCGAGGCACGAGAGGCTTGGAGAGTAGAGAAGAGAAGACTCTGCCGTCAACAGTGATCGAGGCAGGTGGTGCAGAGAGCAGAACTATGGGGTTCGGCATGGTGTCCCTCCTCGACGGCTTCTTCCGCCGCGCCTTCACCTCCGCCGGCCTCCGACCTGCCTCCGCCGCCGTCGACGCCGACACCACCATCCACTTCTGGGCGCACCCGTCCGTCCTCCTCCAGCCGCAGCCGCCGCCCTCCTCCGCGGCGTCGGATCACCAGCCGACGCCGACGCCAGCGCCGCGGCCGGTGGTGGTGCTGATCCACGGCTTCGGGCCGGACCCGACGTGGCAGTGGGCGGCGCAGGCGGGCCCGCTGTCGCGCCACTTCGACCTGCTGGTGCCGGCGCTGCTCTTCTTCGGCGCGTCCGCCACGCGCGCGCCGGCGCGGTCCGACGCCTTCCAGGCCGCCGCGCTCGCGGCGCTCCTCACGGGCGACCACGTCCCGGGCCTCGGCGCCGGCCGGACCGTGCACCTGGTGGGCGCCAACTACGGCGGCCTCGTGGCGTACCACCTCGCCCGGGAGTTGGAGCAGCAGGGCGTCCGCGTCGGGAAGGTGGCGCTGTGCGACGCGGACGCGTGCTGGGGCGACGAGGACGACCGCGCGCTGGCGGCCAGGAGCGGCGCGGCAGACGTGGCGGAGCTGCTGGCTCCCGGCGACACCCGGGCGGTGCGGCGGAGGTGGATGATGAGCGCCTACCGCCCCTTCAAGCACATCCCCGAGTGCTTCCTCCGCGACCTCTTCCGGGTACGTATACGTATACGTACGGTGACGGGCACCGTACACGTACGCGATATATTCGTAGTACATAGCGAATTTGGGCCCATCAAAAAGTGAAGTCCATAACGAATTCGCAGTCCTGGCCCTGGCCTAGGTCTAGGTTTGGGTGGGCTGGGGCCCAGGCTACATTATCTTATATCCACCCAAGTATTTTTGGCCGACAGCTCAAGCTCAACCATCTCCACTCCTCTCGCGTAGCGTAATGCATACTTGTCGTCTGCCAGCATGATGCAAGCATGCACTCTTTCAGTTTTTAATTAACAACCACCCTGATCAATTTAGGAGCAGTTTGTTTTAGGTGTCATAGATTGGGCACTACTTTAAATTTCGATCAACTTTATTATTTCTTCTGTTTTAAATTATAAATCGTTTTGACTTTTTTAGTTTATTTATTTTACTATGTATTAGACATGTTATTATACTTATAATTTAGAATGGAGAGAGTACATTGAAATGGCACCAAATTGATCTGATGCATGTGTATGCATGCATATGAGTGTGTAGAAACACTTTGCGGAAAATAGGGAGGAGAAAGTGGCGCTAATCAAAGGGATCACCGCCAGGGAAGGCTTCGACCTGACTCCTCTGCCTCAGGTCCATCTCGCTAAATTTCTTTGTGCATCACAACAAGTACATATATATATATAGCTATCAATCAACACATAGCACTCATACATTCATGGATCTTTCTCAATAAATTACCACAGGAGGTCCTCATCATCTGGGGCGAGTTCGACCAGATCTACCCGGTCGAGAAAGCGCACAAGATGAAAGAGTAAGTTTAATTTAAGCTGTTCCTATTTGTGATTTCAGTCCAAATTAATTAATCTTCAGTAATATATATAATCACATGGTTTAATTAACCCGTGTGTAAATATATGCAGGAAGCTTGGGGAGAAGGCGACGGTGAAGGTGATCCCGGGCACGGGACACCTGCCGCAGCAACAGGACATCAAGCTCTTCAACCGCGTCCTCCTCGACTTCCTGCTGCCGCCTGATGCTTCCACCTCCAATGGCAGCGCTGCCGCCAAGTAGCTCATGTTCTCGGTTTCTCCTATCCCACGATGGCACGATCAAGCTTGCTGTTGCATTCCGTGGAGTTGGGTTTTATTCCGGCTTTTTTTTTTTTTTTTTTTTTTGCGAGAACAGCCTCTTCATTCCCTTTCTATCTAGCTGGTTTGCAAATACAGAGGCATTGCACATTGTTGTATTTAGTAAGATGTGAAATAAATGATGAGGGCTTCCTTTCTCTAAAAATCGGATATTTTGGACTCATGTCACAGATATTTTTTAACAAACAGGAATGAAATTTGTGCATTTTATTGATAAAGAAGAAAGTTTTACGGCCAATATAAACGGGGAAGGACAAAACTCAAAAGGTTATTCTCACACTAAGATTATTATATTGTTAATAAGGGCATGTTTGTTTGTCTGGATAACCTTTGTCTCGTTTGCATGAGCTCGGCCAGAGCAATATATTTATAAACAAGGGGACAATATTTATTTAAAATCTAAATGATTTGACCTGATACACTGTATTTTAGAATTTTAGCTTTCACCAACCACTCCGTTAGTAGCTAACCCAAGGAGCACAAGTGGGTGTGACACACCCACACCACTCCACCTCACACTCACATCACTTTCGACGACCCAACAACCGGCAAACAAACCTTCTTCTAGAAACCCATTGCGCTATATAGCATCCATGGAGTTGGAGCCCACAACGAGACCTTCTAGAAGCTTTATGTCACTTTTACATGATTCTTTACGCTGAAAAATCGTAGGCGTTGTAAAGATGTTTGGCCAATGACAGGTGGACACGCCCGCTATAGTCAAAGCTGGATCGGCCGGCCGGGTTCCTTTAATCGTGACCAGAAAAATGATTTCCTCGCCAACAACAAATGGACCGTCTGCAATGGAAAAAAAGATTGATCTCCTCGACTCCTCCAATTAGCAGGCCCAAACTAGCCAAGATGCAGAGCGTGGGTGGCCGGCAAAGAGACCGAAGCAGGTGAGGTCCAGGGAGCAAATGGGTTTCGGCGTGGTGTCGCTGCTCGACGCGGTGTTCCGCCGCATGTTCACCTCGGCGGGCCTCCGCCCAGGCTCGGCCACGGTGGACGCCGACGACGACACCACCATCCACTACTGGGCGCACCCGTCCCTCCTCCAGCCGCCGCTGCCCTCCGGCTCCGACTCCGATCAGCGGCCGCCGGTGGTGGTGCTGATCCACGGGTTCGGGCCGGACCCGACGTGGCAGTGGGCGGCGCAGGCGGGTCCGCTGTCGCGCCACTTCCACCTGGTGGTGCCGACGCTGCTCTTCTTCGGCGCGTCGTCCACGCGCGCCCCCGCGCGGTCCGACGCCTTCCAGGCCGCCGCGCTCGCCGCGCTGCTCTCCGCCGGCCAGCACCTCCCGGGCCTCGGCGCCGGCCGGACCGTGCACGTGGTGGGCACCAGCTACGGCGGCCTCGTGGCGTACCACCTCGCCCGGGAGCTGGGGCGCCAAGGCGGCGGCGGCGGCGTCCGCGTCGGCAAGGTGGCGCTGTGCGACTCGGACGCGTGCAAGGGCGCCGAGGACGACCGCGCGCTGGCGGCGAGGAGCGGCGTGGCGGAGGTGACGGAGCTGCTGGCGCCCGCCGACACCCGGGCGCTGCGCCGCCTCATGGCGGTCTGCGCCCACCGCCCCGTCAAGTACGTCCCCGGGTGCCTCCTCCGCGACATGCTCCGGGTACGGACTGATGAGTTCCAGTTTTTTTTTTTTTTTTTTTTAAAGGTGGCCGTTAATTAAAGGACATTCGCGTCGCGTAGAGCCCACCAAAAATTAGGTTTGTTGGGCTGGGCCGCTAGAGGCCCAGGCTATTAATGTAACAAAATTATAAACTTTGCTATCACTATTATTTCATTACTACTACGTACTCCATCCGTTTCAAAATAAGTGTTGCTGGGATGCGTCGCGGTTTGACAACTTTAAAGCAAATACGCAAAGATTTATCTTCAAATAATTTTTAAAAAAACTAGACCCAAAGATCTTTTAAATGATACTAATTATGATACTAATTGATGATATTTAATATTTATAAAAATTGGTAGTTCGCCAGCGAATATTCCGCGTCATGGGATGTAAGTACAGCATTTTGTTGCTAAGTGGCCCCAACTTTAAAGCAAAAGCAAAGATTGGGCGGCGAATCGCATCGGAGACCATCGACAGCTCAAATGCTCAATCATGGCCTCTCGCGTTCGCTTAAAGAAATCTAGTAGTTCGCCAGCATGACGCAAGCACCGCGTCATGTATGCTCTCCAGCTTCTGGGTTTTTGTTTTTTTTTTTAATCTCTTTTGCTTAAATGCGTCAATCGATCCAGTGAACGCTGCGTATTTGTATAAGTTTCTCAGACAATCGAAAAATTCCGGCTTCAAACCCTTTTCATATATATGCAGAGATACTTCGCGGACAAGAGGGAGGACAAGATAGCGCTCATCAAAGGGATCACCACCGGTGAAGGCTTTGAGCTTGCTCCGTTGCCTCAGGTACCAGTCAAATGAAACAATTCACTACTGAACTTCAGAATATCATCATCATACAAATGAATCTAGCGCGAAATTGACTGCAGGAGGTGCTCATCATCTGGGGAGAGTTCGACCAGATCTTCCCAGTGGACAAAGCACACAAGCTGAAAGAGTAAGTTCCCGCTGGTTTAGACCTGAATTTCAGCAGATTTCTTCAGTCAGTCAGTCAGTCGTATTCTATACTTCTCAGCTTCTGAACGTCTGGTTTTCCAACACAACTCGACTGACATGTGCAGGAAGCTCGGGGAGAAGGCGACGGTGAAGGTGATCCCCAACACAGGACACCTGCCGCAGCAGGAGGACAGCAAGCTCTTCAACCAAATCCTCCTCGACTTCCTGCTGCACCCCGCATCTTCCACCTCTGCTGCCTCCAATGGCAGCGCCGGCGCCAAATAACTCGGCTTCTTCTTCTTGGTTATCCTGCTGCTGCACGCGTTTACAACGTTCTTCTTTGTTGTTGATGAGTGCCCGGAGCTGGTGGAGTGGAGATGCTGCCCTTTTTATTTTTTATTTTTGGTCCCCCCAAACTGGTTTTGAAATACAGATGAATGCTCTGGAATCTGGATTTATATCACAACATAGCTGAGCCTGCACTGCACTTAAAAGTTCAGAGGGGTTGTGGCAACGCTATTGGGCCTTTTAAGGCTTGTTTGATCAGATTTGTTTGGATGGGCTAGAGATTCAGCCTAGCCGAAAGACCTTATAATGTTTTTAGCTGAATTTAAAAAACATTGTCGAATTTGAATAGTTCAGAGTGGTGCTGATGATGGTTTTAGCTGAAGTGACACATCTTCAAGCTGTCTGAACCGTGGACTTGCCGCTCGCCGATGATAAAGGAAACATTTTTTTTAATAGATGATATATAAAGGAAGGGGGCAGCTAAATTACGGCCGGCCGTAATATGGCCTATCGCACGGCCGGGCCATTTTTAGTAAAAGGTGCGTTTATTCTGTTCTTTTTTTAGCAAATCACATGCTAGTTAGCGCGCAAGACAATTTTTCCCGCCATTTTCATGTTGGCTTGCGTGGCCCAAACACACATACAGACCAACGTTCATGGGGAAAAAGGCAAACCAGATGTAGTGCACGTATACATTCACAAAAAAGGGGCAAATGTATTTAGAAAAGAATAACATGCAGTAAGCTTCTCATAAGACTAATTGGTTTTTTGTTTGCCATCCCATCGTAGAAGACATTTGTATCTACAATTTTCTGAGCACAACATGATACATCCCCTTTGAAAGCACACATTTGCGCAACTTTTCTATAGATGCCCTGCATCTTCCTTCTCTCTACATGGCCTGCATCCTGAATGTTAAAAAAAGATAACATGTGTCATAAATTTGTTGTTGGACAGAGATAAAAAAGATGCATATGTCAAAAAATACTTATGAAGCAAGAATAGAGGATGATCCAAGAGCTTCTATTGATGATGAGCAAGTTGTTGCTGGTAATGACGTAGTGTACAGTATTTTCTTAGGCAATTTAAGTATGTTTTGTTAGACAAAAATGTCTTTCTAAATAGGAAATTTATATATTCTGAAAAAGCAAGTATAGTATCTATATTCATTTGCAACCCACACCCCGCCCCCACCCTCACCCTTTGCAGAAAATACAGAGCTCTATTTTTAATTTTTATGCATTGCATCTATTTGTGTAATGGGCAAAGTACACATCAAGCAGAGAATGAAAGTACAAAATCAAGCAGAGAATGCAAAATTGAAGCGGGACCAAATGCCTCACCTCCATGCACAATGCCATCACCTCCCCTTTGAGTGAAAAAACAGAATGAAAGCTGTTCATTGATCTCGAAGGTAATGCCACACTTGATGATGTTTGCATGGGGCATATTTTTGAAATCCTAATGTATATAGCAGGAAGCAGAAATATTACAACTTAACGCCTATGATATGACCATACAATAAGGGCAACTATCTCAAATAATGTATGACAGCTAGTGTTTCCATGTTTGCTTAGAAATCAGAAACTCACATGAAGAAATATGGTAATGTTGCAGTTGATTGCATTTTCTTAGGCAATTTAAGTGTCACTCATTAGGCTACAATGTCTTCCTAAATAGGCAATCTATATTCTAAAAAAACAAGTATAGTGTCTAGGGCAACTAGCTCAATAATGTATGGCAGCTAGTATTTCTATGTTTGCTTAGAAATCAGAAACACACATGAAGCAAATATGGTAATGCTGCAGTGAATTGTATTTTCATAGGCAATTTAAGTGTCACTCGTTAGGCAAGAATTTCTTCCTAAATAGACAATTTATGTATTCTGCAAAAGCAAGTATAGTGTCTATACTAAACTGAAGCTCATGCTTGCCACTACACATCACTCAAGACAAAAAGAGTAATATTCAAAGCCACGCAATGGTTGAATTACTGTATTGTCAAAAAGACATGCCCATAATAAACTGAACCCACAGCTGCTACTCTGAATGCAAGTGCACAAGAGCAGTGCAAACCTAAAAATTCTCTGCTGTGCCAAACTGCTAATGATCTAGGAACAAATATTGTTGGTGCTACTGCAAGGAAATAAATGTGTTTGTCGCAAGAAATCAAAGAACAAAGCTGAGTGGGGCTATGGTTAATGCTATAAACTCCAGTCCACAGGCAGAGAGAGCATAACTCATCTTGCTGAAGGGACAATTGCAGCAGAGAGGACTATTGTTCCTAGGCCTGCCGCTACTTGACCTGCAATTTAGAGACACGAGATGGGTTGCTGCTGCAGGTCGAAATCGACTCTCAGCATACTGAACTTTTGTACATTTTAAATTGAGACAAACCTTTAATGAACTAGAGAAAAGCACTCCACATTATAGCAAAGGCACTCTACATTTTCAAAAGGCACCCTAACTCAATATAAGAAATCATTTCACAAAAGCGCTGAGTAGCCAAAATCATGTATTTACTGAATCTGAGTTTTCAATTATTTTTTAATATACTATAAGGTTCAATTTGAGTGATTAAAATGAGAAAGATTGATTCTTGCAGTTAGATTCTTAAATCATGTATTTTCTTAGGCATTTTAAGTGTTATTTATTAGGCAATAATGTCTTCCTAAATACGCAATTTATTTCTAAAAAAAAAGCAGCCCAGTTGCTTTGAAAAAAGGGATATCGGTGCCTATGCTAGCACTAACGCATTATCCCTTTTTTTTTTTCATTTTTGTAGGCAGCAAGCATTATGGACTTGAATCTCCCTCCAACAGAAATTGGCTATGATTCCCTAGATTCAATGTTTCAAGATCCAACAGATGCATGTGAACCAGTGTATTGCACTCAACAACTGCCCAACCAACAGGATGTGCTTACTGTCTCTGAAATCAGGCTATCACTTGAAGAAGCAAGAATAGTGGATATCCCTAGAAACTCTAATGGTGATGAGCAGCTAGCTGCTGGTAATGGTACAGAGCAAAATATTCCTAATGAAGTTGGTGAAGAAGTTATCATTAGTCAATGTGATGTCATTATTACTTAAAAAAGCAATGTGATATCATCATTAATCTAATATTATTGGTTAAGCAATTTAATATTCACTACTTAAGCAATTTGACATCGCTAGTTAAGCAAAAATAATATCTTTAGTCAAGCAAGTTATTAGGTAATCTGACTCAAATCAGTTAAAAGCAAAAGCATTGCAGGAATGCATTTTGGACTTAAGACTAATCTCCCAAAAAAGTAGCGTTCTTCCTATCAATGTAGTGAACCAAAAAAACTTGAGATTGTGCAGCAGCAACTCCCCTTGTGCATTATCTGATTTTCCATGCAGATATCTAGGTTTGTACCCCACTCTGTTTGCGAAGAATTATCAAAAGAACATATTCAGGTCATCAATGACCGAATAGATGACCGACTACCAGGATGGAAGGCTAATTTTGTTGACACGAGCTGGGAGGCGGGGGGTTCATGTGCTGTTTGTTCTTTCTGGAATGCTCATCTACCTTGCTATGGCCATTGATTTACCTAAATGGGCCAATAAAAAGCATGGGAGGCAGCTTGTTGCCCCATTTTGGACTGGGTGGGGTAGGCATTTCCAATCTCCAAAACCTTGGCTTGGATTTACATGCAAGATGGCTTTGGTTACAGAAAATATCTTGGCTGGAATTCCATGCAGCCTGAGATGAAGGTTTCTCACAATTGAAAATTATCAGCTAGTGGGCAAATACTCCGCCTCATATGACAGCTTATTTTGTGGGGAGAATTCATTTTAGGACATGGGGGATATTTGAAAATTTTGGGCACCATAAAAAAATGCCGATTCTTGCCTATGGCTGGTAGTGCACAAAGTGTTGCTGTACTTCAGATCACCTTGCAAGACATGGACTGCCAGCTAAAAAAATTATCTACAGCGTTTTGTCAGGACAAAAAAAAAGAATGTTCAGGATCACATATAAAAAAATAGTGTGCAAATTTGAACACTTGGTGCTGCCAGCTAAAAAGAAAAAAAAGAGAGAAGAAAATAGGCAATTTATTAGTAATCAGGTAAGCAAATTAATACCATTAGTTAGGCAAAAGTTATTAGTAATTATAATATACAGATGAAAAATATGGGATGAGACAATTAATGAGTTCAATAATTGCAGACAAATCAGTTCATATAATTTCAGGAAAAAAACTCAAATAATGATGAGGATGCCAAAAAATACTCAGTACTCAATATTATGGTACACATCCATTGTGTGATCTGGTGTGCTCTAAAAAAAAGAAGTTGAAAAAAGATGTGCACTACACCTGCATGTCCACCTGGCCTAGCACAGCTATCTAATACAGACATGAACAATGCATCCCCCCCTTTTTGGATTTTAGCGCAGGCTTTGAACAGAAAAAACAGAGATGAGCAGCGGATGGCGATTGGTGGATCGAAACCTGTCGCCGCACATGGCCGCGAAGGGCAGGGTCAGCAGCAATGGTGGGAGGTGGCAAAACGACACCACCAAAAAATGCCGAGAAAAGCCTGCAAAGTGAAACCCATTGAATCAGTATAAAATGCCTCACCCAAAATCGCAGTGGGGGTGTGTGTGTGGGGGGGGGGGGGGGGGGACACATAGCTATGGATTGAGGATCACCGCTATGGATTCCTGCAGGAAAAAACGATGAGCAGCGAGGGGCCCTCCTGGAGCGCAAAAAAAACTTTAGAGCGCCCCTGAGTCGCCGTGCTCAGGCAACTTCTCCAATAGCAGCACGTAGTAGGTCCAACTGGCGTGTGAGGAGCGAAGAGGAGAAGCCGTCTTTAATTTAAGCATAGAACAGGCCCTAATTGGGGGGGCTGAGGGGGGGGAGGAGCGCCCCTGCCGTGGAGAGCTTGCGCGAGAAGCGCCCGCGACCAATCTCAGCCGGGCGTGCCCGTGCCGGCACGAAGCGACGCTTGGCGGAGTGGATGGCGACCACTGTGCTATCCCTAGAACTGGAATAGCTTCGAGTTAGATGAGGAAAATACAAATCCAATCGCGCCCAGTGGTGGAAGCATGGTGTGCAGATCGAAAACTTACCGGTGAGAGCTTAGAGAACTCCAATCACCGGGCGGGGGGAATCGCCGGGCGCTGACCTCGGACTTCTTTCCGGGCGAGGCGAGCGTGTTTGGTGAGGGAAGTCAAAAGAGATAGGAAGCGCGAGTCCACGTTTGGCAGGGGAGCGTTCGTCGGCGGCGTGGGATGGTGTGGGAGGCGGGGCGACGGTTCCCGTCCGTATGACGAGACAAAGTTACGGCCGGCTGGAAAGAAGTCATTACCATAAAGGAAACATTAAGGTTGCACCACTAGCTATCCTGGAACGCTGAACAATGTATCTCATGTAATAAAGAAATAAAAATCAATATAATAAACGTAAAACATGAAAATAAATAGAATAAAAAAGATAAAACTACAATCCACAGAACCAAAAGAAAAGAAAGGAGAGTAATTAGAAGAAAGGAAAGGAAAAATAAAAAAACATGAAATGTGATAATAAAGAAAAACAATTAATTACATTAAAATATAAAAATATGAAGAAAATAAAAAGAAGAACTAGGATTTGTGTGATTCAACTAGGAGTTGCGAAAAAAGTTGTTGTCTGTCGTGAAAAACATTATAAACTGTTTTGTTGGAACAACTATAAAACATAACCGGTGAAATAGCTATAAAATATCTCTATTTAACCCATTTGGCAAACCAGAAAACAGAAAACCAAAAAAAAGATTTAAGTATTGCGGAAATTGTACTAAAACAACTGTTTTTAAAGTGATTGCTTTTTTTTTAGACGCCTCAAATTAATACAGTGTTTGCTGCGTGTGCATGCCGCACACAGGATTCTGAATTTATGTTGTTTTTCAGCTCGAACCAAGGCCTTGTTTAGTTCAAAATGTTGGAAAAAGTTGCAACTGTAGCATTTTTCGTTTGTATTTGGCAAATATTGTCCAATCGTGGCCCAACTAGGATTAAAAAGATTCGCATTTACAACAAAACTGTGTAATTAGTTATTTTTTCACTAACATTTAATGCCCATATATACGGGTAAAATTGATGTGATGGAGAGAGAGTGGAAAAACTTGCAACTTAAGGTCCAAATACAGTCTAGCCTAGTGATGACTGATTCCGTTCTAGAAGAACGAGCTCGAAGGCCTTGTTTAGATGGAGGTTGGAAAAGAGTGTAAAAGTCCCAGAAGACTTCGTTTGTTTGTGGTAAATATTGTCCAATTGTGGCCCAACTTCAAAAGATTTGATTTACAACCCAACTATATAATTAGTTATTTTTTTATTTATATTTAATGCTATTTACATGTGGGAAACAATTTGTGAGAGGAGAGAGATTGGAAAGTCCTGAAGCTTTGTTTGTTTGTGGTAAATATTGTCCAATCGTGGCCCAACTAGGCTCAAAAGATTCATCTCGTGATTTACAACCCAACTGTGTAATTAGTTATTTTTTTTTATTTATATTTAATACTATTTATATGCGAAACAATTGATGTGAGGAGAGAGAAAAAACTTGCATGTAACTAAACAAGGCCTCGTGGAGGCTCACCCTTCTGAACCAAAACACAGACTATGTTATTATATATATAGGACGCACCTTCCACGCAACGAAAATGACGAAGCGAAGGAGAAAACAAAGTGGCATTTTCTTCTCCAGTAAACGATACCTTCGACTGGAACGTAGCGACGATAGGTGAACAGACTGAACAATCATCTTTTCGGTTTGAATCTAGGTTGCGTGCATATATAAAGCATTCAAACTGACGACAATGTAGATAGAATATGGAGCATTCAAACTTGTCAAACCAAAGTCATAGAAAACCGTAACAAAAAGTTTTAAACACCTACAACTACTTACCTGCCCCCATCAACCATCATCAAAAACCAATACATATATCACGCACGTATCATCAGCTTCACAATGTGATCGATCGTCGTCTTGGCAACTAACAATGGGGTTCGGCGTGGTGTCCCTGCTGGACGCGGTGTTCCGGCGCTCCTTCACCTCCGCCGGCCTCCGCCCAGGCTCCGCCGTCGTCGACGCCGACGCCGATACCACCGTCCACTTCTGGGCGCACCGCTCGCTCCTGCTGCCACCACCACCGCCTTCTTCGACGACGGCGGCGGAGGCGGAGCAGCAGCAGAAGAAGAAGACCGGTGGTGGTGCTCGTGCACGGCTTCGGGCCGGGGCCCCACGTGGCAGTGGGCGGCGCAGGTGGGCCCGCTGTCCCGGCACTTCGACCTGGTGGTCCCCACGCTGCTCTTCTTCGGCGCGTCGCGCACGCGCGCCCGGGACCGCTCCGAGGCTTCCCAGGCGGCCGCCGTCGCCGCGCTCCTCGCCGGCGGGCACGGACACAGGCAACAGCGCCACCTCCCGGGCCTCGGGGCCGGCCGCCCGGTGCACGTGGTGGGCGCCAGCTACGGCGGGATCGTCGCGTACCACCTGGCCCGCGCGCTGCGGCACGGCGGCCCCGGCGGCGGCGGGCGGTGGCGCTCGGGAAGGTGGTGCTGTGCGACTCCGACGTGACCAAGGGCCCCGAGGACGACCGCGCCCTGGCGGCGAGGGGCGGCGTGGAGGAGGTGACGCAGCTGATGGTGCCCGCCGACACCAAGACGATGCGGCGGCTGACGGCGCTCTCCTTCCACCGCCCGCCCATGTACCTGCCCGAGTGCATCGCCCGCGACCTCCTCCGGGTACTACTGGATACTCTGCTCTGCAAGTAACATTGCATTGTCGATCGGTTCAAGAAAATTATTCAAGAAAATTAGGTAACATTGCATTGCTATTGCTACATACAGAAGTCGTTGGAGGGCCAAAGACAGGAGAAGATTGAGCTCATCAAAGGCATGACCACAGCGGATGGCTCCCAGATTACTCCTCTGCCTCAGGTATATGATCTGCTCTAGCACAAAACAACTCGCATCCCTAACTCCTCATCGTAATTATTAGACAGTTTAATTTTTGTTTGTAAAATTAAACCTTGAGCAGGAGACGTTGATCATCTGGGGAGAGTTCGACCAGATCTTCCCTCTCGAGAAAGCATACAAAGTAAAAGAGTAAGTTTCTAAATTTCTATTATATACTGGAGTAGTAATTAATATTTTTCTTCAGTAATCCATGGGCAGTGCTCAACCCTTAGAACATGTTCTTCATCAAGCTTTTCAGTGACTTCACGGTTGACTGACTGAACGCGACGATGAAATGAACAGTAACATTACTTAGTTAATTAACTGGAATGCACGTACGCTTGCAGGAAGCTCGGGGAGAAAGCCACGGTGAAGGTGATCCCGAAGTCAGGGCACCTGCCGGCGCAGGAGGAACCCAAGCTCTTCAACCGCGTCCTCCTCGAGTTCCTGCTGCAGCCACCCATCTCCAATGGCAGCGCCACCGCTGCGTAGTGTGTAGGTGTCTCTTGTGTCAATGTGAGTCTGGAATAACAACTTGCACGTAGGTAAAAACATGTCAAGGGTCCATAGCTCAGTGGTAGAGCATTTGACTGCAGATCAAGAGGTCACCGGTTCGAACCCGGTTGGGCCCTCGTGTTGTCATTTTTATCAAACAAAAACTCAATGTCATTTTGCTCTTTTTTTTGTTGGGATATACTATAAATAAAAAAACTGTCTTGTCCTCACTCATGTAAACTGATATTACCTCCATTCCAAATTTTTATATATCTTTTGTTATGTATTTAGATACATATTATGTCTAGAACATAGGAAAACAATGTAGTTAGAAAAAAAACAAAACTTATTATAATTCAAAATGAAGAAAGTAGATGATGGTCAAATACGAAAAAGAAATCGGCTCATCGTAGAACCTGAATCACGATATCCCACAAGACTAGCTATAATTTGAATCTATGAACAAGACTGTCCTGTGTGGTCAACTGGTCATGGCGATGGCGACTACCAATAGTTTGGATAATATATGTGAACAAGACTATCCTTTGTGGTCATGGCTATAAAGATGCATGCGGAGTGTGGGTTGACTAGCAAGACCGTTGCACTTCGCCGCGCCCATCTTGTACACACTGGTGATGTGCTGCCACTCTGCCAGCTGCAACAGATGAGGAAAAAAAGCTATCAAAAGAATAATCAGATCATCGTGTGCAACACTAATAAGAATCAATCGAGATCACATGATTTGTATGAGACATTTTTTTTAATAAAAAGAAGAACATGGAACATTTAGTTACATAGAAAAATATCATCATCATCGTAGTTCTCCTTTTGAAAGATCGGCAGGGACCCCTATGTCATTAAGCATGAGCAGGCGAATTTCTTATGGAATTGTGCTTTGATTTCTTAAAAGAACAAAGGCACTCGTTCACATAGGGACAGGTTAACTAACATGAAAACTAATACAACGTGGTCTCCACGTGCTTCTTTCAGACCTAGCTCTGTCCTCCATTAGTACAAAGGACTCAACGGCTGGCCAATCCTCCTCTCAAAGACTCGCCTATTATGCTTGTTTTATTTATGATCCTCTACAAAGCTGTTCAGATTAGGGAGCCAGTGCCATATATATCACTACTAAAAACAATCATGCCATTGTGTGTTGGAGCTTGTTTTCTTTACCTACAGATTAACTAGCATGTATATAACTCTGCAATTCTAATATCCAGTGGAGTTGTAACCTTAAAAAATTGCCGTGCGCAGTTATATGAGCCAGTGACAGCACTACAGCTGGTAGGAAAAGGAAACATAAAATCATATATAGATAGAAAGAACTAACCTCGAATTTTGGTGAAGCTGTGCAATAAACGGAAAACAAAACAACATTGACGTCTCCAAATTGTAGCAGGTAATCTGTGACAAACCCAAAATTGTTGTGTTAGTGTCATGGGCTAAAATCCTGTAGCGAACAAAGAAAGGTAAACCCCATCTAAAACTGGGCTTGACATGTAAGATTGACTTACAAAAAATAGATAGATATAACCGATTGACTTACAAAAAATAGATAGATATAACCACAACACTGCAATTGTAAATGCTCACACTTACCGAACTATAGAGATCCAGTAAGCTTGCATCCTAGTTTATTTTGACATTTCCAATAACATGAAACTGAGTTTCTATCCTAACAAAATAACATAGAGTTTGCTGGTGTACTTATATGGCCATGTCCTCTTGTTCAGCAACCACAGCCGCAACATACGAAACCAGTTGGGCAACGCTGGTACAGCCACGCAAACACTATGCAAGTCTGCAAGAAACAATCAGAGCATAGTTCATGAAGAAACAAAACTATGACAACAACAGAAACAATCTTTATGGCCTTGATTGAAGCAATAGTTCCATGGAAAGGATGTCATCTCGCATCAGCATTCAGAAGACACGGTCTCCGTATTCATGCTTCAATCATTACGTGACCGTCGTAGAAACTGCATGCACAGACAAAAAGAAAATTGCTAGCTACTGTATTTCTCATCAAAGGATTCGTGGCATTATTTGCGATTGCGACGAGGAATCATTGTCAGGTTCACGCTCACGCCAAACGATAGCAGTAAAAGATTGCAAATTTGTAAAGCATATTCCTTTCTGGTGCTAAGTACAGAACTGCCAAATGATCAATGCCATTTCCATTTGGTTGAGACGGGGCGTGCAAGCCAAGTCGGAATCGGCCGACCCGTTACCTACAGACTAACGGCAACAACCACGTCGACAGTTTCTATACACCATAAAAAAATGAAAATAATGTTCGCAATAAAAAAAAAACCTATAAGCGTTAAATCCATGGATGAGATGTTGGAAACCAAAAAATAGCTCCATCGCCATAATTTGATCCCTCAAGGACGATGTTTTTGTCAGAAATTTCTGTTATCAATTGCGAATCTTGAATGATAACTTACTAGTACAAGAAACTTCCAAGAAAAATGATCTACTTTGCATGAACAGAGAGAACTACTGCCCCTCTAGAAAAATGAAAACTGGAGGAGCAGTAAAAGGGCGAATGGGGAAGAATGGAATGAAAAAACTGACAGGTAAACAAAAGGGTTACAACAACTATGACAGGTGGTAGGGAAGGAGCAGAATGGATGCACGGGCGGCATCTCTTCTTTCTGAACCCAGAGGTTTTCAGCTTCTTTTTCTGCTTTATTCTGTGAGGAAATCTGGTTGTGGGCATTTGATCTGTGAACCTGCATGTACTTGTGGTAAATGCTTACTAAGCAGAGAGGGCCTTTGGTCAGCTGTACAGAAGTGATCGGTGTCGACGAACACACACAGTGTGCTATAGGGTTGAGGCACCATTATTCATTAGCGGCGTGTTTCCAGGAAGCATTGAAATATCTCTTAGTCCCCCATTGGAACCAAGGCATTCTTGAGGATTAGCATAGAAATAGTCCTCTTCCTTGGGCTGGCCAGGGATGACCTTTCTTTCTGTAGGTTGGCCCATGCGGCTCTTGTGTGCCTCCTTCACCGCATCTGAGAATTCGTCCCAAGATAGAGCACCTCCTTGGAAAAGGTCCAAGAGCTCAACAAGCTTCTTTCTGTCCAAAACAATGGTCTTGCGAAAACCCATATACCTGAAATAGATCAGCAAAGATGTTTACAACCATAGCAGCAGTAGATTTGAACTTGTGAAGGCAGAGACAGTTTTTTCCCACAAAGAATTCAAAATTGACATAAGCTATATACTTATATTGACTAGTAAAAATGATTAATGTACACAAATATGATATATAGACAGGTAAAGTTCCGATCAGAATCTAGAGATGCAGACCTGCGGTGACCTTCAACAACCCTTGCCATGTTCCCATCATAGCTGGGAATGAAAATATCGCTTGCTAGAGAAACCATGTAATCCAGTGCTGCCATCTGGGTTGAATGGTTCTGGAATGGTCGCAATTCATCAAGAGATAAAATTTTTTCCTTCTTTACCTGATAGAGAATACAACCAAGCAAATAAGCATCCAAGTGAAAGATCTTCAGAATGTTTAAATACAGAAAGGTGCTCACTAGTTTAGGGTATGCGGCCTTGAGCACTGCCAAACGCCTTTCACCACCATAAATTTCACCAGAAGCAATGTATATCAGTGTATCCTTTGTGAACCCTAGAGCTTTAAGCACTAGAGTAATTTCCTCTGGTGTGAGGGGACAAAGTCCCTGAAGCCTCTTCACTTCAGAATCGATCTCTTTTTCTTTCCACCACGGATAAGCATATCTATAGGACAAACATGACTAGTTATACCTAGTGAAGCATCAAAGTAGCACAAAGAATAAGTAGTGCACAAACCTCATTTTAGTGAGCTCCTCAGTTTCTTTACTAGAGCAGCCATGTGTGCAGCCTGAAAAGGAAAGCATGTCCATTTCGTAGCGCAAGTGAAGCACAACAAATTGCCCACTTCTCTGGAGAGTGGAGATAAGCTTTCTGCCAAGGGCCTCGATCTGTGGGGTGAATCTCAACGCCTCAAAGTTTACACGGCACCGCAGCATCTGGAGCTGAATTGGAAGGCCATTGTTTGCAAGGCGAGCGTCTGATTTATCAAAATGGATTACTTTGTGCTTCCTTGCAAGAGGTAATATCTGCAAAAAATGTGCTTTCAGATCACTTGCCATCGCTCTCTCAATGCTGCTAAATGCAGCCTACACTCGCAGTATGAAAGATCAATGATTACCCGCTTTAGGTAGTACGTTTCATTCGACCAGCTGACAGGAGGCATCGAGTATAGTCTCTTCTTAGTTCTTAACTGGAGTTTCAAAGGCAGCTCTTTAACTATCATCAGCTCATCTCTCAAGGAATTAATGAAGTGGTCCACGTCAAAAATATCTCCAAAATCACTGCAAAATCAAAACAACAAACTAATTCGCAAGGAGCAAAAAATAAAAGAAGTACCTCCGACTTAGTAGCATTTCTACGCACACAAATTCTAGTTAGTTCTGAAATACAAGATCATATGTCATGTTTAATTGGTTTCCTGAAGCAAAAGATAAACAGCCAATTGGACATTTAAAGCATTGATCTCGTGGGAAATCATACCTTGGGTCAGCCCAAAACGACCTTTTATCTAGTTCAGGGACCACAAGTGTTAGATTTAGATGGCGTGCTATAGTCACCATATCACATATCTGCAGATAACATTTCATATAAACTTCAGACAGAATGAAGAATGAACAGCACTACAGCAGCAAATGGTTCGCAGCATGAAAACCGGGTGAGAAACCAGCATGAAGTTTTTGAGGTACGAACCCCAGCTCGCATTTGATTGAGGCCTCCATTGCAAGTCACCTGCAGATACCCATTGCTTTTGTAGATTCCTGTAGAAAGTAAAGCATAACCCAATCAGCTCTATATTCAAAAGGAACAGGATGACTGAGACAACAAGATATGCCAATTGGCGTCTCAGGGATGTGTGCCTAGAAAGCAGCAAGCCTGATCGCCACATGTCTTTTGAACAGAAATTTACTCATATATATTTTTTTTTTCAACGAATGACTTATATACTCAATCTTGAATGTACCAAACGAAAAAGTCCCCTGATCAATCAATCAGCTCTAGTGCCAACAGGAACAGGAAGGCTGAGACAACAATACATGCCAATTGGTGATGTGTGACTAAAAGGAAGGACCCTGATCGCCACATGTCTTAACGAACAGAACCATACTGGATGTTCAGTGTATCGAGGAAGTCCCGCGATCACTAGTACTACATACATGGTATGAACAACAGAGGTTCTTCTAAGCATCGGTATAAGCTCTGAATATAGCATACGCAGTATAGGGACGAAGACTCGAATCCACATTTTTGTCAAGTCCACAACGACGCCCCCTTTTTAACCTACCAAAGGATAAAACAACATACTATTTCTTTGCCATATGCAGCAAGGAAGGAATTGCGAATTCAGAGCGTCTGCACGGCAGGTGCGACCCGAGAGATCCCCAAACGGGCGAAAAAAATCACCCTGAAACCGCTAATTTGAGCCCACGAGGCACGACGGAGCCGCCGGATCGTCCCGGGAATGCGGCCACGCAACCGCCGCATTCGACTCGGCCTCTGCCCAAATCGGGGGGCCGGGGCCCCAAGCTTTCCCCCTAGATCACCGCTAGTAGTACGAAGGAAGGCGAGGCGACTCACTCTTGGGCACGAGCGCCGGCGGCGACAGCCTCGCGGCAACGCTGTCCTCGCCGGAGAGCGCGGCGAGCCCGGCGGGCGGCGGCGCCCGCCGCCTTTCCCGCCGCCGCCGCAGTCGGCGAGGACCCGCGGGCGGAACAGGCCGGCGATGGAGGCGACCTGCACGACCGCGGTCCACACGACGGCGCTGGCCGCCGCCCGCATGGCCCACCGCCACGCGCGCCTCCGCCGCCCCCGCTGCCCCCCCCCGCCGCCGCCGCCGACGGCCACCATCCCTGGCGGCCGCGGCCCCACCTACCTACCTCCCAATTAGGACCGCTGCTGCTGCAACTACCAGCAGCCGCTGCAGCAGCAGCAGCAGCAGGAGGAGGAGGAGGAAGAGGAAGAGGGGGCAGGCGACTGGGAAGGGAGGGGAAGCGACGGTGTTTATGCGGAGGGGGCCGCCCCGACCCCGATCAGCGAAGCTTTTGGGGGATGCGCGAGTAGTTTAATGCCGAATCGGCATCGGGCGTCGCGGTGGAGGTGGGGCTGGACTGGGCGCTCTGCTGCAGGGACCGACGACTGCAACTGCAGGTGCAGGTGCAGGAGGAAGAAGAAACCGAGGGGTAGACGGGACGGCGGAGGGAGGCGGGACTCCGTCCGTAGGAGCTGCGTGTGCGTGCGTGCGGTGCGGCGGTAGGCACGACGTGGGCATTTGGCGCAAGAACCACGATGGTGGGTGGTAAGTCGAGAGTCGTATCGTGAGCTTGGCCCTCAAACACGGCGCTTAATAATCAAATCAACTAATTTATCATCAGTTGGCTCATGTAGCTCGGCCATTAGTAATGAGGAGTGAAAGGTACGTACTCCTGCCCTCCTTCCATGATGCCCTTGCTCATCGGTCTTGGGAAGTTGGATTGGAATTGTGATGCATACGTACAAACGGTGGGTTTATTTTATTTATTACGATACGTCTGGTTATATAAACCGACTGATAAGATAAGTCGATTAATTTGCTGTGAGAGAAAAATACGATTCGAACGGCTAATAAGTTCAGCTTATAAAACAAGTAAACAGAGCGGTATATTCTCAGTTGTTATGATGAAACATACAACTTGTGTTATCTGTTTAATTAATATGTTTTGGAATCAAACCTTGTATATAGTATATTCTTGGCGTTACAATAAAACATACAACTTGTGTCATATGTTCTAATATGTTTTAGAATAAAACTTATACCATGACTAAACACACGTTGATCTAACTCTTTTAAGCACGGGTCACAAGTTATAAGCACGGTCATAAGTTGCATCATAGTTTAGACAATAAATTAGTTTAGACCCCTTATCTCTAATAATTCTATCATGTATTGTTGCTATTCTCAGTAAAACTTTGATGTTGGAGGAAGTGGATGGACTGACGGATGAGAGAGAGAGAGAGAGAGAGAGATGAAGGACAAATTTTGGAGACAGAAATTTTTACTTTTTAATATTAGGTGCAGATATAGATATAGAATAGCTATAGATATAGATATCCCTCCGTGTAAAGAAATACATATCTTATTTGAAGATAGTCAAACTTTTTTTAAGCAAATATAAATTAGAAATGCTAATATTTTTGGAGTGTACAACTGGCTTAAAGCAGCAAACCAGGGGCTGGGTTGACACCAGATAATGATAGTAACATTTGGCATCACAACTGGACCATGCAGCCTAGTTGTATGTACGTACGACTAAACGGTATGGCTAGAGTGCACCGATGGGTTGTTATTTGTGTATTACATATAATAGTAAAATATATATATATATATATATATATATATATATATATATATATATATATATATATATATATATATATATATTTGATTTATATTTATATATATAAAAACGATACAATTAGACACTCAGAAAAAGAAACTAGAGAGTTAGCTGACGATGTTTTATTTTCATTAATTTATGCTTCCGGTATTTATGCATAATGATGAATGAATTGTGGCTCAGCTTTAATTTTCTTTCACTGTCAATGTTGCATGCTGTTTTGGATAGTGTATGATAACCCAAACCATCATACACTTCTTTTGCGGGGACGGGGTCTTAAACTACCATAGCCCAGAGTTGAATTAGGATAAAAATACATCGGTGACGCCACTTAGATACTAGCAGTTACTAGTACTATATTGCTAGGCTGTGTGCGCGTAGGATCATGTGGCCTGATGATCATCATCAGAGTCAGCGCTTGAGCAGTAAACAAGTGCCAAAGTGTGCCTCGTGATGGAAGAGAAGAGAGCTGGCATCCGATCCCCATTCACCAAGCACATGTGTTGCTTGTATTGCTTGTCCCGTAATCCTCCATTTCGTCATCCTCTAGGGATGTGATGCGAGGTTGCATCTACAAGTCACTGTCCCCCAGTCAATTTCTTAACCATAACTGATGATTTGCTCGCTGCCCTGAAAATTATAGTATGATAAATATGCCCCTGTACCGTGCCGGGCTGCCGGCGAGCTCTTGGCCTCACGTCTGGTGGTCTATGCGTTATTTTGCAGCCAATAATACCCAGCCACAGCAGGCATCACCGCATCAGCACATTTTGGAAGAGCGGGACGGGAAATTAACACGCGACCGCAGGAGGTGGACGTGCTTGCTGGACGCGGAATGGGCTGGCGGCTGCCCGTGAACGACGACAGGCCGGCCAGCCAAGGGGGTCAGGTCAAATGTTCTTTTCATGAAAATCTGCGGTATCAACTATCAGGGAACAGCTTGCTTTATCTTTTTATTAGGGACGTGTTTTTTGCCAAAGACCTGCACATTGAAAAAAGTGTTCTCGCCGTCCATTCCCAAGATGTACCTGGCAACGTCAAGCGGCAGGCAATCTTATCGTATCGCTATTGCTGACGGAGAAAAAAAAAAAGTACACAAGAAGGCCCTTCATGCACTCAGGAACTTGCTAGATCCAAATCATGGTGAGCATGGAGCAACGCGTACTAAACAATCAATCAAACAGATCGCGCGTGCTAATCAGATACCTACCAGCAACGCAATCTCAGAACATGCCGAACCTGATTGCACTTCCACGCTATGGTAGTAGTTAACAGTCATCAAGATCAATAAGCCACAGGCAAGAACCAAGTCTGAGATTTGTTACAAGGCCATGCAGACGCACAAGGCCACACAATCAAATACGTTCTTGGACTTTTATGTTATATATATATGTACCAACGGTGTTCTCGTTTCAAGAAATAAGAGAAACGGCAAATAATAATGCTTGCAATTTGGATGGGGCACCAACCACTTCAGAAATCTGAACGTTGAAATCCTGTAGGGTTGCGATCCAACAGCCAGCTCTCCTTATTCCGGCTGCCTATAACTTGGCCGGCGAGAAGATGATATGTACAATGGACCGGGCACAACCTTCGGTATTTACAGGGTGA
The DNA here is from genome assembly GCA_015844335.1 of Chrysopogon serrulatus. Lineage (NCBI taxonomy): Eukaryota > Viridiplantae > Streptophyta > Magnoliopsida > Poales > Poaceae > Chrysopogon > Chrysopogon serrulatus. Next base: position 8,885 of record JADLZL010007080.1, on the reverse strand, counting down.
GATGATCATCATGCAGGTCAAGTGGCTGCGGTCCTGAAAGGTGGGCTGTCGGACTTCAGAAACCGGAAATATTCCTTCTGTAACATCTGCCCTCCATTTACTTGGTCAAAGCTGCACCTGTAGAAGCTGAAGATGGAAACATGATTATTGAAACAAGTGGTGCTTGGAAGATGGAGGCACTAGCTAGATAGGAACAGAATCGTCTAAATCAACCCTACAACTAACTCGAACTATTCCAAGAATCAATCTTCAAAATCAAACGTACTGCCACCTGAAACTGCTCTAGGCATGACACCTGTTGTTTCCATCGGCTGATGTACTTTTCATATCTATATTAATGTGGCATTCTGAAATGAAACTACCACGTGACTCAATAAGTACACCTGTTCAATGAACATCGGTGACCCAAAGGATTGATGAATAACAATGGCTCCAGTATGACCCCAGTGGCTCAAACAGGACATGCAATAATGAGACTGACAAGGCCAATAATGTCTTGATCCAAAACAGAGAAGGTACCAGAGTCTATATTTCATTTATGGTTCAGTTGCAAGATCGACCTCAGGTGGGAAAAAAGATTTGCTTGCAACCAGCACTAAAAAAATAAAAATGTAGATATTCCAACTTTGCTGATAATAAAATCTTGAAAATTATAAAATTTAATTCGCTAAGGTACCTGCCATCCAGGCCAACCATCATCACAGTATTCTGGGCACCAAAGGCTACTATGTAACGAGTGACTTCTGGTAAATGGAACTGAGCAAATGACCACTCTGAACTGAAATACTTCGGCAGGATCCCTGGAGAAAATTCAGCAGAGAGAACTTAATAACTTGCACTCTTTGAGAACCCAGCCCAATACTCTCTAAAGATTATAAAATGAGACAGAAGGATTCAGCAACATGTAAATAATTCACTAGGTTTAACAAGATGTATGATTATATATGAGTTTAGCTACTACAAAGTAGATTGTAGCTTGTTTAAATTTTTTTCATGTTAATAGCATAATAGGAGATTGCATGATTTTACGTTTTGTGCTAATCCTAAGTATTTGCACACTAATCAGTTAATTCCTTACTTGTACACTTCCAGGAGACAAGAAATTATAGGCACTGGTGTTACCGTGTTAGCTAAATTGGGAGCTCAGAATGGCTCATTTGTAGTGAATACTGGATGAGTGGAAGACCCCAAGCCATATGCTAGCAAACAAATTTTAATATTTCAATAATTAAGAAAGCGGGCAAGAGAGCGTATGCTCCCATGAACGCATGCCTGCCAGCTCCATAATGACATGACTAAACAATATCCGAAGGAAATGTCGAGGTAATTGTAATGATATCACAAACAATCAGCATACGAATTCCACAAACTGACTCCAATACCAGGAAGAAAAAAAATTGTGTCTAATCAGGTACTCAGGTCAGCAGTTTACAAGATCATGAGAATGCATAGCGCCAATTGACATTGAAACCTAAATAGATCATCTAGGATCCTTGTGACTAGGGGTAAAGAAAATAGCCATCAATGAGGTTCAAACCGACTTACAGATTGACAATTCCACAGGTATCTTGATGATATACATCTCATCTAAGTAACCTCACAACAATAGTAAGTTTTCTAATGGCACAACTTCCAGTAGTGAGATGCAGAACATATCAAACAAGAATGGGTGCAAACCAGAGTAGCATGTGTACCTCTCATAAAAGAAAGTGATGAACTCGCATTGGATCCAGTGTTCGCCTGAATAAGAGGATCAATAGAACTGGAAGAGTTCTGGTGATCCATCCGTGGACCTTCAAGAGCGCGTTGCTCATTGCTTGCATCCTCCCCAGCAACTCTGACCCTCAGGGAGAAAATATGAACAGTCCCTTTGTCGCTGGACACTGCCAACCACTGCACATTGGGTGACAATGCAATGCTATATATTTCGGCTTTGTCAAGCCCTCTGCGTACCTACGTCATTTAGATTTTAGATTAGATCATTATGCACTCACCCTAACCATTTATGAATTATGCCATCGTAACCAAAGAGGCAACAAACAAAGAAGACAACCATGTTTTTTATTCACAAAGGAGGATGTCATGTAACAATCGAAAAGGATCGCCAAAGATACAATAATTCTAGAGAGCAATAAAAATTATGCTTACCTCTTGTAGGCGAGTGCCATCCATTGTGTTGAATATTCTGATCAGAGTGCCCTTTGTGCTCGCTGTTGCCAGTAGGAGGCCATCCATTGTCAGTGACATGCAAGAGATGTGCGAATCATGAGCTGGGATTGTCTTCGTCATCTTCAGCCCAAAATGTTCCACGCGAACATGCCCCTGGTGCACCCCAGGGCAGGCCAACACCGAAGTATTGGAATGATGAGAGAGGCAGCAAAGCCCCTTGGGATTTGACAGGGTGTCAATCTGGTAGAGCAGCTTCAAATCGGTGAAGTTGTAGACGAATATCTTGCGCTCAAGGACAATCACGATATAGTCCTTTGCCAACTTTACAGCTCGGACATCAGAGCGGAATGCAAACTCTCCAATGCAACGGCTCTGGTGATCGTCCCAGATCATCACCTTGTTTGGTGGGTACTGCACATTGGAGCCGCCGCCTACAAGAGCAAGGATGTTGCAACGGAACAGCATCTCGACAATCCCAAACCCACCGCTCTTAAGATCCCTCCTGAAAGTCTCCTTGAAAGGCTCGCAGTTAAAGATCCTGAATCCATTGCTGGTACCAGCAGCAAAGCATCCACAATCCTGGTTCCAAGCAACCGACAACAGCCTGACCTCCTGGTCGTCACCGCGGCCTGCTTCGGCAACCGTAGGCGCTGGCAGTGGCCAGACATGGGGCGACTCAAATGTCCCAATCTTGCCTGGGGGGTGAAGACCCCGTGATGTGGAGACTTGGGAGCTCATTAGGCCTCAGTGAACCCAAATCAAACCCCTTTGAACCACAAAGATTCAGCTGTCACAAAAAGGGCACAGGTGGTTGCCACTCGCCACTGACAAAATTCAGGGTATCCCTGCAGCAAGTAGAAAACATCAATAGCAGCCAAAGAAAAAGAAAATCTTGAATTAAGTGTATAATCTACTAAACAAGCAAAGAAGCATCAGGTTATCATCAGGTTATAGATCGCCAGGGGCTTATATAGCTACTATAAGATAAATGTTTTAGCACTCAATTTGTATAAATGTTTTAGAACTCAATTTGTATAAATGATTCAGCACTCAATTTGTCAGTAGCGCAGTAAAAGGCATAATGCATAGCTGGAGGTTTGTAACCATAGGGCACGCCGAGGCGTCGTTGCGGCCTTACCCATGGGGGTTCAGGATGATTGCCCCCAAAAAAAGCTGGAAACGACAAGCTAACGCTAATAGCTACGCCGCCGCCGCACGGCAAACGAAAATTCACCAGAAACCAGGTGCAAATTGGGTTCCCAACGGGGCGGAGGGCACATCCATCACGGTAAGCTCCGTTCCTCACCAGCGAAAATGGAGACGGGGAATCCTATATCCTATCCCGGCCCGGACGGATCTCCGATCCCCACCCCATACCCACACACGGCCCGGCAGGGAGGGGAGGAGGAGGCCTACGCACGCGACAGAGGATCGGAGGCGCAGCCGCGGCGGATCTGGGCGGCGGAACCGGGTAATCGACCGACGCGCGCGCGCGAGTAGCGCGAATCGCGATTGCCCCCCAACAACAACGGAAGAATGGGACGCGCGCGTTATTACCTCTTGCGCCGCGACGCGGGAGAGCGGCGGGGACGGGTCCAGGCGAGGCGAGGCGAGGGGAGGAGGGGCACGCGAGCGCGGCGTGGGCGCCACGGAAGCAAAGGGGAACTGGGGCAAGCGACGGGCGGGCGGGGAAGAAGGGCAGAGAGAGAGAGAGGGGAGGGGAGGGAGGAGTCGGGGCTCGGGCGCCGGATGCGTGCGCCGCAATTAACCCACATCCACTCGCCCGCGCTAATCTCATCGCTAACTCGTCATTAATTAACTCTGAATCTCTGATTACAGGGGGTCGCGGGACCAGTACTGTTGTCACTTGACAGTTGTCACCGCAGGAGCGGGATGCTGTTTCGTTGACGGCGGCCTAGGCGAAGCCGGCCACGTCTGCAGTGGCCGGCACGAATCGCAGGATGGATGGCTATGTCCAGGCACGTACTTCCCTCCGTCTCATAAAAAACGCTCTTATTTGAACTTTTTAATTATCGGTTTAACAATTTATCTTATTTAAAAAAAAAATTATATAAATATTATTTATTTTGTTATGATTTATTTTATCATTAGAGATATTTTTATAATTGTTTATTTATTTTATTGTTTATATAAAAATTGAAATAAGGCGGATGGTCAAACTTCGATAACTAAAAATAAAGATTGTTTTTTTTGAGATGGAGGGAAAGTACGTTTGCTTCCCCTTGATATTTATTGTTTTACATATTTTATTAGTGGCATGCCACGTGCTTGACCATCATCGTCTGTCGCCGTCGAGAATCTCCTGAACATTCGACTATTTTACCGCACTATTTTTTTACGTGTTCCTTGGAGTTGCTTTCACGTCCCTCTGTGCAAAAATATTTGGGTCTGCTGCACCATTTTGAGGAAAATAGCTCACCATATGATGTATACATAGGGATCAATGTTTGGCTGGGGGGCAGCAGGCACCCCCTCGACTACGCGTAAAAGCGACTGCTAACAGGAGTTGCCGAGCACCATTTTGAGAGTGAAATAATAGTGCCTGGCAAAGCCATACGATGTATACATAGACCTATTAACAAGGATAAGAAATAACTTATTGACGCGTTCTAATACACTATTAGACAATATAGATTGTTTTATTTTCCCAGCTTCAAAGCACAGCATGAACAAGGATCATAAGGATATATCGACAAGTTCTAGATTCTAATGCAACATTTGATTTCGATTATTATGTTTCCCAGCTTGAAGTGCGCACCGTGCACGGCATAAACAAGGACCATAAGGATTTATCGACTATATATTTCTAAATTCCAATGCAGTCCTTGACGATTTTATTTCCCAGCTTGAACAGAGCACAGCATAAACAAGGATTGTAAGAATTTATCAACGCATTCGAATCTGTTGTATATACTCACCATTTCTATTTATGTAGTAACTTGTGCGTATATAGTCAGGGAAAATCCTCAAATGCCCAAGCATCCCGCGAGAGCCTATACAGGGGATGGAAATATGCACACAGTCACAACACACAACCATGTACGCCTTCAGCTTCAGCTTGGTGTACACTCTCCCAGCACCGCATCAGGGCCGCACTGCTCGCGGGCACTGCGGGCAGCAACACACGCACGCACACACCACTAACATCTGCATAGAGTGGAGGAGCGCTCCAACTCGCCACTCTTTTGTCTCTTAGATTAGAATAGCTGGAAGAAGAGGCTTGTTGAACCGTCACCGAAAGACCGGAGGTCTGCTGGCTTCACCAATGCCCTGCACAGCGGGCACGTTCGCTCCCTCTCAAACCTGCCATGGTCCAAACAAGGCCAAGAAAGTAGACATAGGTAATGAAATCACTGAAAGATGTGTGAAAATAGTGCATGGGAAAGGTCACATGGTAGATGGCGGTGGAAGGGGGTATGTGAATTACCATTCGGATACACAATCTTCACAAAAGATGTGTTTGCAACGCAAAAGGATGGGAACATGCATCTTTTCTTGGCATATCGCACACAAATCTCCAGCAGCAACCACCTGAAAGATTGAAAATGGAATGCATATCTCAGAACTTCTCATTAGTTTGTGGTTCCTGAAATGGAAGAAGTCAAGAACACATTAGTTACCTGCTCACTTGTTGCATATGAACCATAATGGAAGTCTTTATGAGATAATGCTCTCAATGCCGTCAAAAATGATTGGACCTGACAAATGTACATTATGTGTCAGATCATTTGCTAGGTATCAGTTCAGCAATTGGATAAGTGAACATATAGCACCTTTTCCACAACTGATGTCAACTTGAAGGTGAGATACAAGCCAGTGGTTAGAGACGAAAATAGGCTTCCATATTCCTTGTTCAGGAAAAAACGATACCACACAGGTGCTGGCAATAATGCACGGTACAAAAGTAAAAAATATTCCACAATCGTCAACATTTGACCCTGAACAGCAGAAAAAAATTGGTTATAGCTTCACCCGTCTATGATGTAACTGAAACACAAAATGAGCTATCGAGGAAAAAAACCAAAATGTATCACAGAAAATGTAGCCATGTAGGATAACAAAAGTAGATGGCTTACCTGCCTACGATAGCTACGGCCTCTACTGTTCTTATAGTACATCAGCAGCAAACATTTGACAACCATAGCAGTTTGGCGAACCATTGTATCTGCAGAAGATGAAGGGACACATGTGACCAAAGATTATACAGGAAAGCATCGCCATTACAACAGCGGTACAGTATCGATGGTTGAACAAATATAAAAAAAATGGACACGATGTTGAAGTATATGTGACAGGATACCCACTTACAACCTAGGAACAGCCTAACATTTGTAGAAGGCAAGTACATATGCACATCAAATGAAGTCAAAGCGAGCTCCTAAGCCCAGTTGACAAAATGGCTAATCAAGCTCGAGATACTAAATTTATTCAGGCAGTATATGACTTAACTGGTGCCAGCATTATTACTTTGCAATGACTCTAGAGACAAATGTAAAAATGTACAAGCACCATACCATTCACCAAGATGATGAATATTGCATGCCAAAATGGTGGTATTTCTTTTGGAGGAAGCATCATGAGAGGTCTTATGAGATCTCCATTCTTGTAACACCAATAAAATCCAGATATATGAACAACAAATAATATTGTAATCCCAACAAGAACTGGAATTTTTCTCTCCCTCTGCATGCATGAGATAAAAAAAATCAAAATCAGTCAATATGGTACAAGGATCACCAGTGAGCAATATACAGTAACAGGGAAAATTTATATAAAATGATTGAAAGCAACTAATTTTGAGGGGTTTTGTAATCTATGGTATCAGAAATTCCCTCTGGAACAGGCTCTCAATCAATGCCAGAAGTAAACAGTTAGTGCAGCATTTGAAAGGCTAATTCTGTTTCTGAATACACACACGCTGACACGCATCATGCTTGATACTTGTTGAGTGTGGAACAGAGGTTAAACCATCCTTGAAATCCACCTAACCTTAAACAATAGCACACTCCAAACAAATTAAAGTGCAACATAGCCTTGGTGATTGCTTATACACATGCACAGAATTATAATGCCTTCATGTGCAGGAAACCCATAAAATCTATCCACTTAATGGTTATGTGGCCAAATAGCTGATGTTCATGATGTTTGCCGACAGATATTTTTGTGTTTATAGAACACTGGAAAAAAAATCATTAGATGAGCAAAAACAACTCTAGGCAAGCACCGACATTCAGTGAAACTTGAATTATTTAATGGCATTACAACTGGGGAAATAATTAATGACATACAGCAATTTTTTCCTTCTCATTGCTTTAGAGACACAAATCTTAGAAGAATTACACCAGAAGTTCAACAAAACAATCACCAACCTTCAGAGCAGTCTGCTTACGCAGGATGTCGTTGGACTTGAACATCACCGCAGCAATCCAAATTGTCACAAAGAAACCTGTGCAAAACAACACAAAACAAATTTAGCCAAATTCCCCACATAACTACATTACTTCAATTCGCAAAAAGTGTGACCCAATGTTCTAATCATCAAGTTGGTCATGCATATATGAATGGAGATAAGTGAGCAGCACCTTGCAAATGCTGTCGGATGAAGACGACGAGCAGCAGCAGTGAGAAGGGCAGTATCTGCTCCACCCACCTTGCCACCTGCTGTATGTCGTACCGCTGGTACGACGAGGAGGATTCCCTGCCGCCCTCCCCGCCACCAGCCGCAGGTGACGGTTCCTCGGGGGGCGTCCTCGTTGTGTGTCCATCCTCTTCCTCCTCCTCGACGATCGCCTCCTCGGCCCTCTCAGAGGACGTCCCCGCCTCGCCGGGCGCCACAATCCGGATCGATACCTCGCCCGGCCCAGCCCCGGCCCCTGCCTGCTGGGTTCCACCACCGGGATCGGGACGGAGGATGCCGGAGTACTCGAGCAGCGCGGTGAGCGGCGCCTGGATGAAGCTGGACGCCGAGAAGTGCACGCCGTACCTCCTGGACGGCGCGGGCGGCTGGGGCGGGGGCGGGGGCGACGGGGCGCGCTGCGGATGCGGCTGCTGAGGCGGCGGCGCGTCCATCGGGCGGGGCGGCGCGCGGGGGCGGAGGGAGCTTCCAGAGGAGGCCGAGCCCGCCGCGGCGGCGACGGCGGAGGGCGGGGGGGCGTCGCCGCGTCGGGGGCCGAGGGGGGGGCGGAGGGGACGACGTCGGGGCCGCGCGGAAGCCGCACGCGGCGAGGCGGAGGCGGAGGCGGTGGAGGGGCCCCGTGCTCGTCGCCGTCGTCGTCGCTGTCGCGGTCGCGGTGGGAGGAATTTTTCTGGGCGGCTTTGAGGATATTTTGCGGCCTGTCCTTTTGATGATCATCCTCTCTTTTTTTTCCGGGCATATATGGGTTTTGTTTATTTTGTTTCTTTGCCTTTTTGTTTGCGTGCGCGGCTGGTTTGGTCGCGTGTGACTCTGTCCTCGTTCGTTAAGCATTTGTGTGGTGCGGTTTCCCTTTTTTAATTAGGTGCCTAATTTCTTAACTTAATTTGTCGGCATTGCACGCCGGATGGAAAGGATAGGGATATACTCAGTGCTAAACAAAATTACCGTGCTCTTACTTAGTTATTTTATTTATGTTTTATAGCATAATTTAGGGGGGGACGTGATAAGTTTTTTTTTTTAGCAATAGGGAACGTGATAAGTTATATTAGTGGCTTGACCA
>JADLZL010007079.1:0-29224 GCA_015844335.1 Chrysopogon serrulatus | reverse complement strand
TATCTTATGTCAATGATCATTACATGCAATGATAGGAATACAAAAGGCTATTAAATTATGCTAAAAGGACCAATATAATTATATACATATACACACCATTAACAATTTAATTTAATTACAACATTTATATATACATCAATATTCATCACAGTTGTTTTTTGCGGCCACGACAACAAAGTTTTTCATCACAAATGATATGATGATTCTAATAATCATCTCGACTTAGTTTGAGAGCGCTAATCTCTTAGCGCTCGAACTCGCCCTCGCTAAGACGCTATCCGGTTCGTGGTATTTCCCCTCACTTGGAATGATTTCCTTCATGATGAAGGAGCACGATCCTCGACTAGTTCATATAGATTTTTTTCCGTGAGGTGTTTGGGCTTCGATGATTCTCGCAACCGCCTGGAAAGGAAGTTTGTAGACATCATATGTTTGCACTTGGTAACGACATAAATATAGCGTGACTATTAGTTATACCTTATAAGGGTTTTTGCGGTACCGTCCGTTTAGTCTCATGAACTTCGCACACGTAGAATCCACGATTAATACGGAGCCGTGGTTGCTTGTGGCACTACATAGAGGAGAAGTTGTTATTGACTTGCAACATCGCCTTAACTACGCATCGCATACATACATGATCCGGCTTCATATCTTACTTACCGGCCGCTTATGAAATATTCTTAGTTCCTCGCCCTTTCCGGATAAGTCGAACTTCCCACCCTTGAACTTGTACCACCAGAAACCCTATGGTCTCAAATAGAATTAGTTTTTTTCGTAACTTTCAGCTATAAAAAAGTATGTATACAAGTATGTTAGCTTACCGCTCCAAGATGGTCGTGACTGCTGCATAGCTTTGTCTATAATCTGCAGAGTCAAAGACCAAAGATCTTTCCGTCCCTAAGATAGATATAGAAGCATATCCAATTAATCGCCGCAAGAATGGACCAGAATTGTCATGTGTTTCTATTCATATTGTTAACGTGATTTTTATATATACACACTCGGACTTACCCGAAGTTGTATGGTGCAATTACCACTTCCCCTGCTTTTGGAACCGAAGAAATGCATTTCCTATGTACGCGGCGTAGATAGCCTCGTGTCTCTTCTCCATGTCTTCTTTCTTCTTTGCGCTTTTTTTTGTTAATCCTTGTAATTCATCGCCGTCATGACCAATCCGGAAGGTGTGCTCGTTCTCACATTTTCTTTGGGCTAAGGTACCCGCCTCGTTTGCTTTCATGTTTGTTTGGTCCAAGGCCGTAAGTGGTCTCGTCCTTATCATATTCCATTCTCGCATGGCACAAGTGCATGTCATCAAAGGGATATCTTAGTAATACAACTCAATAATACTAAAGGATGAACATGTTAGGGCCGAGTGAGACTTACAATGCAAATAATGTTATGAGTCGAAATATCGAGCCGCTTGAGGTTCATCATCAACCAAATGTCTTCGAATGTTACAAAAGCGGTATCTCGTTCACTTCGAAAGCGAGGGTGGTATGCTTACTTGGATCGTGTCGATGCCGATGTAAGCGCTCTCATATACCGGTCATGTAGTCTTTTATACCACCGGTAGTTTCTTCCGTTTTTCCAACTAAGGAGAGGCCCGCCCTGGTATGTATCTGTCGGGGGACGTTTTCATAATCCTCCCATGTGGGCTTCCCCGACCGTAAGACATTGATCTCCGGGCCTTTTGACGACCTCTCTCCTTTCGGCCTAAGTCAACGATCTTTGACTTGCGGCTTTGTGCAATCCCCGATAAAAACCCGGTTCCAAAGTTTTCCTCTTTGGCTCGAAAGGGGATATCAATTTGGGAACCGAAAATTTCTTCTTTGGTGGTTCTTGGATCTTTTTGGGGGCGGCGGTGGTGTCCAAGGCGATTGTTCGAGGTCATGAGGTGGTGGGGAAGCACGAGCCGATCATTGAATGGTGGGGTTTCAATAGGATTGGCTTGTGGTGGTGGAGATCCTCGTAGATTTAGGTGATGACCGTGGGGTTTCAACAGATTGGCTAGCGGTGATCGTATATTAGTTGGAGGAGATTGGGGACATGGTGATATCGGGGTTGGGTCCTAACAACTTCCACATGTTGTGACTCTTGAGTTTCCTCGGCAACACTTCACGGTTGGTGGTTGCCGCGGTTGTGGTGGCCGCGTCAACTCCACGCCTCGCCGAGGCCATAGGATGAAAGTGTTAATGGCCCGTCCGAGTGTCTCAACATTGTCGGGCCTGAAATTTCAAGCACATCTTCCTCATAGCCGGGGACGACCGTATGCACTTCTACCCCGCAAGACTCTTCCGGTATGATGGTATAGTGGTAGTCACGCCCCGGGATTGCAAAGCCTGTGGGCAACTTCCTTTGTACGAACATGCTTCATACCATATCGTATCGGCAATTTGCGTGGTGTCGGTGCTTCGATATCATCCACCGGGAAGCGGTCTTTGTTGCCCGTAGACCCCACACCGCTTGGAAAGCCGGTGATTGTGTGGACATGGCAGCAATCATCTCCCGAGGACCAAAACTTGTCGTGGGGGGACGATCCGCATCTGCGACCTTGTGTGCTCATCTGTTGAAATGACATTGCACTAGCTAGCTTCTCAGTATTATTTGAGGATCGAATTTGTTAGGAAATCGAGACATCATGTTCTTGAATTGTTCCTTAGCCCGCTCCTCATAGAAATCTTTCATATGTTCCTTGTATCGATCTCTTTTCTTGTACATGCCCAACCACTCTTCACCAAATCCCTCTTTCCATCCCCTCTTCGATGATATTCCTCGTACACGACCCCGGGATGCTCGGGGTTGCCTAGACCTATAGTCAAGATGTCCCTATCCCTTTGTGGCTTGAATCTTCCCTCTTTGACATCCGCGGCCAATTCCACAATTTTCTCTCATCTTTTCGGTGTCATTTCATCGGGACAGCTTCAAACCCGTAGAAGTTTGTTTTGTTCCTCTAGCTTTTCAAACAATTCGCCGCCCTCTCACTAACTTCCTCCCGAGAGGACAGACTTGCCTTGTTTCTTGAGCTCTTCCTCCTCCTCCGCCCGCCACTTCGAATCTGCGGCTTGTAACCACCTATGCCAAGGTGGTGGTACTACTTGTTCTTCTTTGCTAGCTCAAGCGGCTTCGCTCTTTTGCTTGGAAAGTTGGATCTTTCTTACGCTCCCCTGAATCGCCCCACCGACCGGCGGTGATCTTATACTTACTAGTTGGATCCAAACCCTTCTTCGATATTTGATATTCATTTCTGATCTATAGTTTCGAATGACGTTGCAACCTTGCTTGAAGAAATACTCTTTCACAATTTTATCGGTCCCCCGTAGGGATGACAAACCTTTCACCGAACTTTCTCCATAACTCTTTTCGTGTATCTACGCCACATCCGCCCACCTCGGATTGTGATGTCAAGCTTATCTCCCCGACCAAGAAACCAATCGCATTTCTTATTTTGGCCGCCACCGCATCCGACACTAATGGCTCTCCTTTTTTTGGGCTTATGTCGGGAATAACATAGGTCTACTCGCCACTTGTTCGTCCCTCTTTCACCTCGTTTTTTTCGATCCGTGCATTTCCTTTTCCTTGACTTCGAGGTGGTTGTCTCGGTTGTTTCTAGGGCTTCTCCTTCCGGCACTTCGCTTCCTCGGCCGTAATCTCCCCCGCAATTGAGACAAAACCTCCCCGCACGATATATGCAACGCATCATGGAGCGGAGCCTATTTTTACGGGATCAATGAAAACATTTGTTTGTATGTAATAACCGTACCTCATCGATAGTCGGATCATAATGCGGGTCTACACTACGCTGACGTTGTCTATCTATGCTAGGGCATGGATCACTTCGGTTTTCGTCATCATCTTCTTCTTCTAACATGTCACCATGGTAATCTTCTTCTTCTTCTTCTTGTGCCTGAGGATTTGTAGTTCTAAAAATGCAAGGCCAATAAGTATGTGAGTTCTTCCTTTCTATAAGTCATCGTTCTAGTAAACGTAATTGTGTCATACTAACTGTTGGTTCGGGGGTGTATCAACCTTATTGGGCGACTCTGCTGTCATCCGTCATCTGCATGCTCTCCAGATTTTGGAGAAGTCATCTTCTCTTTAGTAATGCTAAGTCATGTGAAAAATGATAAGTCATTAGTACACTAAGTCAATAACACACTAAATCAAACCTAGAAGTAATCATTGTACTCGTAGTACTTATCACATATGATAAAGGAAGTACTTAGTCATTGGAAAGAATGTACTTAGCACATACAATAATCATTGCTTTCCTAGAAATGCTAATATCACACATATGATAAAGGAAATAATAGAAAGCAACAATATTTATTACATTTACATAAAATATTAGCACATGCACTAGGCACTCAGTCATTAATACAATAAATAAGCTAACAATAATAATAAGGTTATAATATCTCTCTACATATATGATAAATGCCAATAAGTAATGCTAAGTCATTAAAAAATATTAACACAGCCACTAAGAAATATATCTCTTGATTTTTCTAAGTCATTTGCAATATTACATAATTCTAATATTTATGAAGGAAATGAATCATTTACAATATTTATGAAGGAAAGAAATATATCTCTATCTTTTTCTAAGTCATTTGCAATATTAATTATTTCCAATATTTATGAAGGAAAGAGCTCATTTATATATAATAATAGAATTAATTTGTCATAGAATTATTTAACTTCTTACATGTACAATTATTTTCAAATGTGATTATTACATTTATAATTATAGAATTAATATATACTCATATTCTAAAAAAAAAATTTGTAAAGCCACTTTGGGGCTTAAAGGGCCCAACAAAGGGCCCACATTTACCGTAAAATTAAAAATGCAAAAAAGGGAGATGTGGGGCCGCCCACGCCCAAGGCCCATCGGGCTGCCGGGCCGGCGTTCTATGCGCAGCCTCCCCGAGGGCACCGCGCCGCGCGGTACGCCGGGCGGCGGCGCGCTGGGCCGAGGGCAACGCCGGGCGGATTCATCTGGCAGGGGGCAGCCACAGCAGCCCACGTGGTCCGTGGCGCAACGGCGCGGGGCGCAGCGCCGCGCAGCGGTGGCGGGGGTGGCGCAACGGCGGCGGCGGCGCGCCTGTCGCGCAAATCGGGGCGGGAGGCCCTCCGAAGACTCTCCGCGCGGGCGGTGGCGCACAACGGGCGGGGGGCGCAGCTCTGAGGAGGTAGCCGTGGCGCGCGGAGTAGTCGCCGGCGGCGAATGGCGGCGCGGAGAATTCGCAGCCCTCGGCGGCGTCACGGCTCTAGTTCGCGCCCACCGAAGTTCGATTTTTTTCGCAAAATGTCGCGCCTGTGGTAATATATAGGGAGGCATCTTCACCGGGCGGTTGTCATAGCCAACCGCTTGTGGCTCATTTTTCACAAAGGTTGACTATGACAACCGCCCGCTGAAGATGATCTTCACAAAGGCGGTTGACTATGACAACCGCCAAGGTGAAAATGCATCTTCATCGGCGGTTGTCTCTTCAACCCGCCTCGTGAAAATGGTTTCGTAATTTATTTTTAATGTTATTTCTTTAAGGCTTCTTGGTTTATTTCTTTTTTAGGGTATACTGAAATTTCTTTTAGGATTAAATCTTTTAGGATATAGAGAATTTCTTTTAGTATTATTTCTTTTTTTATATAGAGAATTTCTTTTAGGATATAGAATATTTCTTTTAGGATTGTTTCTTTTTTTAGATATAGAGAATTTCTTTTAGGATATAGAATATTTCTTTTAGGATTATTTCTTTTTAGGATATAGAGAATTTCTTTTAGGATATAGAATATTTCTTTTAGGATTATTTCTTTTAGGATACTAGAGAATTTCTTTTAGGATTATTTCTTTTAGGATATAGAGAATTTCTTTTAGGATATAGAATATTTCTTTTTAGGATATAGAGAATTTTTTTTAGGATTATTTCTTTTAGGATATAGAGAATTTCTTTTAGGATTATTTTTTTTTTTAGGATATAGAGAATTTCTTTTAGAATTATTTCTTTTAGGATATAGAGAATTTCTTTTAGGATTATTTCTTTTAGGATATAGAGAATTTCTTTTAGGTTTAAATCTTTTAGGATATAGAGAATTTCTTTTAGTATTATTTCTTTTAGGATATTTCTTTTACTAAGTATAAAAAAGGACTTAAAGAAGTAGAAACAAAAGGACTTAAATAAGTTGAAGAGCAATACCAAGGAATACCAATTTATGAGTACAAATTATAACCGATAAATTGTTACATAAGGCATTGACTAATACAAAATCTACCTAGCCGCCTACTATTCTTCCTTCTCCATCGTGGCGCACCCATGGTAATGAATTCTTGGAGATATTTCGCTCAACATTTCTAATCTTTACTTGATGATCATTGAAGAGAGACATGTGTCCGAAGTGATTGAAGTCATCTAGGTCAATTACACCATCAACTCCTATAGCTTGTTTGCTTTCCAGAAGAACTATATGCTTTGTCTTGTCGCTACTTTTCTTCTCTTCTTTACAAAGGATCTGTTCGGGCGTAGAAGACCCAGTGCAACACGGTTAGCAAGGATCCAAGGATCATCCTTGTAGCCTACTTTACTTAGATCAAGAACTCTCAAGCCATAGTTATCCACGGTGATATGGTTGTCATCAATCCATTGGCATCGAAACACAGGCGCCTTAAATGAATCATAGTCTAGTTCCCATATCTCCTCAATGAAGCCAAAGTATGTAGCGCTTTCATCCGAATCATCTATGGCCTCGCAACGAACACCACCGTTTTTGCGCCATGCTCTTTTTATCCCTAGAAGTAGTACAAAATGTGAAGCCACTAATGTCAAAGGTCCGCCATGATGTAACTTTGGCGAGATGGTCCACTACCAACCTCTTAATAGTTTGTTGCTCAATTGTGTCTCCATTTGGAATGTTCTCGCTCCATTAGCCATGTGGTGAATCGACGCTTATGTTCCTTCGATACCCAATCCTCTGTTTGTCCAGGGTTCTGATCGCTTAGCTCTTGTATGTGTTGTTTGATTAGAGGATCCATTATTGAGAGCTGATGTAGGATGCTATGATGCGCCTCGAGGACAATATTGTAGTCCGACGGGATGAATGATTTCCGACCCATCCTCCCACACCCATATAGTCTACCCTCATGTCGAGACGGAGGCAAACCTATTGCAATTTGGTCTTTTAGGCAAGTGTTGCAGAATAGACCTCCGGACTCAATGGCCTCTTCGGTAGTGTATCCCTCTATCATAGATGCCTCAGGACGAGCACGAGTGGCTACGTACCCATTAAGAATTGACATGAAACGCTCATATGTCCACACTCATGCAAATGCATGGGACCCAATGCCTATATTTGTGGCACCAAATGCACGACAAGGTGTACCATTATATCGAAGAAAGAAGGCGGGAAACATATCTCAAGTTGTGACAATGTCTCCACTGCGAATTCCTGAAGAGACTCTAACTGCTCTTGATTAATTACCTTTTGTGATATCTCGTTAAAAAAGAAGCACAACCGTGTGATTGCCATCTTTAAGAACACCGGACTTATAGCCCTGATGACAATAGGGAGGAAAGTTGTCAGCATCACATGACAATCATGTGAGTTGTAGTTGGTGAGTGTAAGGTCCTTCATTGACACAATGCTCTTAATGTTGGAGCAGAATCCAAATTTGGAACTTTCAATTTCTTCAACCACACGCACATGGCATGTTTCTCATCTGTGCTCAAGTTGTAGCTTGCTGCTAGGAGGTGGTACTTTTCATTATCTAGCAATACCGGGTGAAGTTCAGGCTTTATATTCAAATTGACCAGGTCCTGACGTGAACTCAATCCTTCCTTTGTCTTGCCCTTTATGTCTAGCAAGGTACCAATTATGCTTTCAAACACATTCTTCCGGATGTGCATACCATCAACCGCGTGTCGTGCGTCAAGCTCTTTCCAATATGGCAAGTACTTAAAGAAAATTGACATCTTCTTGAATGTAGCCCCGTGAGTTGGCTTTATATCCTTTCTTACTTTTCCATCTTTTGTCTTCTTACCAAATACAAACTTGATGTTCTTGACTATCTCATATACTCTGTGACCTTTACTATTACCCGATGGAGCAAAGGGACCTTAGTTCATCATGATTGTCAAAGTACTTATCCATCTTTCGCAAGCGGTACCTATGACCTTGTGATAAGAAACGCCTGTGTCTCATGTACACTATCTTGTTGGAGGCACCGAGCGACACATAAAATGTTTCATCCAAGCATACTACACAACCAACCTTGCCCTTGAACTGTCCCGACAATACAAAGAGAGCCGGGTAATCGTTGATTGTAACAAAAATAATTGCTCTTAGTGTGAATGACTCTTTCCCGTATTCGTCCCAACATGGCGACACCTCAGTATCCCGTAATATTCTCATTTCCTCCATTAATGGCTCCAAGAATACATCCATGTCAACACCAGGGTTGTGTAGGTCCGTAAATAAGAATGGTTAGCAAAAGATATTTTCGCTTTTGTAGCAAGTGTGGAGGGAGATTGTAGATGGTGAGGATCACCGGCCATGTGTTTGTTAACTTATCGCTTCTTTCAAAGAAAGGGATTCATTCCATCGATACACAAAGGCGAACCCGACATTTCTTGTCTCCTTAGCAAATTCGGGTGGTCCTCATTGAATTTTTGCCATTGCTTGCCATCCGCAGGATGTCGAAGCTTTCCATCTACTTTGTGCTTATCGGCATGCCAAGTCATAAGCTCGCATCCTCGGGGTTTGCGAACAAACACCTCAACCGATCTACTACTAGAAGGTACCACATGACCATAGCAGAACCCTTCTCTCGTGCGTAGTAGTCTTCTTCTTCATTTTTCTTTAGTGCGGGGTTTGAACTCGTTGAGTCTTCTTTCTTTTTTCCCTTTAGAAATGGAGGTCTGCATTCTCTTCTTGTAGATAGTCTTTTTTTCGCCTTGTACCGACTTGCACCACAATTTGGACAGGTTGTCCAAGTCTTTGTAATCACCTCGATATAGGATACAAGTTGATTTCGACACGCGTGGATCTTCTCGACACTCATAGTAAGTGGACTGATTAGCTTCTTTGTATAGTACGTGTTAGCGTGCACTTTGTTCTCCTTTGGAAGCATATCTCCGAGAGTACTCAATAATACATCGAAGCCGGCATCGGACCATCCATATCTTGCTTTCAACATCAACGGCTTTCAAAGACGCATCGTAAAGTTGTGAACTCTTTGGTACAACCTTTAGTCTCATCGCACAATGGCTCTGTTCTTTGCCTTCTCCAAGGCCTACATACCTTTCATAAAGAACATTGATGGATCCGTATGACGACGCAATAGTGCGCCATCGGTTCAAGCATCTTCATACATCATTTCAGCCTGTTGTCCCTGTTCCTCCAACATTCGCATCATCATGAACATCGGGCACAACATGTTCACTCTGCTGGGGACAATGGTGATGAGTCTCATGTAGAAACCGACTAATATCGTCAACAAACATATCTAGGCCATTCGCTCTTAGGTTCGCAGGTCTCCAACTCAGATACGGCGTAGAGCTACCCTCTCCATGCTTTGTCCAAATCAAGTAATCTTCCATAAATCCTCGGCAGACCAAATGATTTAAGATTGGTTTTGTGTCTTCATAAACAACAATATTCCCGCAATCCGAGCAAGGGCAATATATGTGTTTCTTCCGTGTTCTCAAAGCATGGTTTTTCGCAAATCGATAAACTTCTCGAACCTCGGTATATATGATGGATCTACTCTTTCTAAGTTATACATCCGTAAGGCTCTATCCATCGTTACTGTTAAAAAAGTTTAGTAGATTTATATATTGTAAACACTACAAAGTAGACATAGATGTTTATTTATATTAATTATTAACTAACCTTTGTATGATCAATACACTCATTCAAAAGAGTATATATAGATGAAAATGACTCCTCACTTGTATATTTCTGAAATAGTACACATCCGAGCTAAATTACATATAGTAAAAAGAGACAAATTAATAAAACCCTAATTAAAGCAAGCCTAGTTACTATAACCATAATAAAAGGCTCACCACTACTTAATTCAACAAAACATATCTAAATAATTAAATAAAAACTAATTCAAAGCATCAATATTTAGAAAAATAATAAATAACTAAAACTAGATTAATTAATGATAATCTAGCTACAAGCATCACTACTAGCTAATTAAACTAAATATAACTAAATAATTAAATAAACCATAGCTATAAAAGTGAACCCCTAGATAAAAAGTGAGTAGAAATACTGAAAAAGCAAAAACCTAGCTACTCTTCTCTCACCTATACTTCATTAAACAAAAAATTAAAAAATCATTAAAGCATCAATTAATTAGATGAAACCCAAAAAAATTAATGACAAAAACTAATTTAATATACCAATATCTAGCTACTCTTCTCTCACCTATAGTTACTAAAAACCTATTTGAAGTCTCACCACTACTCAATTTAACAAAACATAACTAAATAATAAAATAAAAACTAATCTAATGTACCAATATCTAGAAAAATTCTAAATAACTTAAACTAGATTCATTAATGACAACCTAGCAAGCATCACTACAAGCTAATTAAGTAAACATAACTAAATATTTCTTTAAGAGTAACTAATAAAACTAAAAAATTTAAACCGTAGCTAAAAAAGTGAAACCCTTCATAAGAAGTGACTAGAATTATTGAAAAATTAAAAACCTAGCTACTCTTCTCTCTCTTGAGGTGAAACCCTAGATCTCAAGAGTGGTGGGGATTGAGGAAAAAAAAGAAGGAAATGAGGCAAGAAACACATAAACTAACCTTTTTTAGCTACCTCCTCCAAAGAAATCGGGATCAAAACCTCCCCCCTTGTATTGGGTCAAATCGGACCTCCAAAGCTCCTCCCATGGCACACCGCCGGGCTGTGTCTGTTCATTCCGGTGGGGAAGAAGAAGGGGGGTATATATAGGGCAAAGTCACCACAAAGGCGGTTTACATAAGGAAACCGCCTGTGAAAAATAGTGTCACTTTTCACAAAGGGCGGGGTTACTTAAACCGCCTGTGGTGACTTGCATTAACATCGGCGGTTCCTAAAGTGAACCGCCCGATTATTACACATCATGGTTCACTTTAGGAACCGCCAGTGTTGAACCTTTTCCACCGGGCGGTTATAAAGATGGGGTCCCTGTCCTGATTTTCAGAGACGTGTCTAAACTACAACCGCCTGTACAAATAGATACCCACCGTCAACACAAATGCTCTGTGTACTAGTGCTTATTCAAGTATTATCCACAATTTTTTCTTGCAGAGTTGCAGTCCAGCATGTTCCACAACCCCATACATTGATATCAATATAAATCCTGCGAAGTAGACAGAACGCTCTAATCACTACCAGGTCGTTTTCAAGTCCATAGTGCAAGTTATTGTATGTTTTATGAAGTGAAACAGCACCAAGGCTTGGTCCACAAAGCACAGATGATCGTGTTTATCATCAAGTGATTTGTGAATGAAATGGGAAGGAGTTGTGGTCATTCCAAGATATTAGATCTAAACATACACTATGCTCCTTCTGTCCCAAAGTAAATCAACTTCTATAATTGTCCTACGTCAAACTTTCTTAAAATTGACCGAATTTATAGAAAAGAAGACCGATATTTACGACACAAAAAGAGTTTAGTTAGATACACCATGCAATATATTTCCAAAGTGTACCTGTTTGCCTATTTGGAGCCATAGATGTTGGTACTCTTCTATATAAAATTGCCAAACTTATAAAATTTTGACTCAGGACGACTCTAGGAGTTGATTTATTTTTGGGATTGAGCAAGTAATGATTTGACTAAGAATCACTCCATCCCACTCTCCAAATTTGTGTGCAATGATCAACTTTTAGATTCCTACAGAATATCTGGGTCATTAAAGGCATGATTGGTTTCCTAGATTTGGCTTGGCCAGGCCGGCGAGGTGCAAGTTTCCTTTGATTGGATGCCTGTATGAGGAGTTGGGCCAAGCCCGCGAGGTGCAAGGTGTCGCCCAACCTGGCTCCCAGGATGCAGAAAAAATCAGTGTTTCTCCAGAGCCTGCTCTAGCGGTGAGGAAAGCGGGGTGAAGTGGAAAGGCCTTAGTGCATGGACGTGTGGGTAACCAATCAGCAACTTGCTGCCAGGCAACACATGAATCAATCAGTGTCATCACGCGTGCACCGAGCCTGGCCAGCTGTGGCCTTGTGCGGCACATAAAAGAACCAATCACGCCCAAAGAAATTCTTGGAAATAAAACAACTGATTTCATCAATTGGAATCAACCAAACAGAAATACGAACAGATAGCATGCAACTATGAAATCCTGTACTATTGAAGTAAACTGGATGAAATTCCCAGGTGCCTATGGTATGTCCTTTGGGAATTGTATTTATAGGTGGCATATATGCTGTGGAATGAGTCATGATTACAATCTCAGATGACATAAAAAAATGTTAGCACCAATATCAGTACACTGAGATATGGAAAGACATAGGAGGCTAACCGATGAGTTGTGAATGTATAAGTTAAGCATAAACAAAATTGGAGTAACCACCCATCAAATTGAAGGAACAATTAGGGTCATGGATAAGTATCAATATCAATATAATAAACATACCAGCAAAAAGACAGCAAGCCTTCTATGTAAACAGTAAAACTCAAGTAGTACAGGGTAATAACTGAATCATGGAGTAGAGGGTCGGGGTTACCTTCCAAAGTTCAAATAGATATGAGAATGGCGCACCTGTATGCCAAAAGTTCAATATAATACGATTTAATCCTCAAATAATACCTATACAGAGATTCTAGTTTAATCCATAAAAAAAAGATAGATTATCAGTGACCAATACAAAGTTGAGGCATTTTGACAAGTTAGATGTCCCATTTCCAATTCAAATTAACAACAAATGTTATACCAATCACATTGGGCTGACCCTAGCAAAAAAGTGCTGAAACTTGGGGGTACCTTTTGAATTTCAAAGGATGTTTAAATGATCTAATCCAAAAAGAAATTCCAAGATGCTGGTTTCGGGTGGGTGGGTGGGTGGGGGGGGTGGTTGGGGGGGGGGGACGACGACTGAGAATGCCCAACTTATAAGAAATGGCTTTTAATGACCTCAATTCCATAGGAATGTATATTGGGTTAGATCTCTGGGAAAAATTAGAATAGTTCTAGACACATCGCAAATTCCGGTGATCTTTTGCTCCATAGGATTCAATAAGCTATATGAAAGTAAGGGTATAGTGAGCAAACAAATCCGCCATTCAAAGTTTCTGATCACAAGAAGAAAGATAGCTCAGCACATACAAAGAATGGTATGAAAACTAATCTACTAGTTTCACTGAAAAGGAAAAAAAAAAAAAAACACATGAAACCTAATCTACGAATTCAGTAGTCAAAAACTCTTAAGTGTTGCAATTACCTCAAAGGATGGCCTTAGTTCTTAATTCAATGATCCACGGCACCTAAACAAGCCGTGGGTATTTAGAACAAGGTGCAGTAATATAAGTAACTTGAACAGCAAAGTCTAACTGCTAAGCAAAACCATGACCATGAGAAAGAAAAAAGAAAAGAGGTTTTATGTGGATGCAGAAGATATTAACAACTGAAGGCTTCCATTCCCTTCCCTTCATAAATGCAATATTTAATTATTATTATTTCAATATTTCTCGCTTGCTATGTACTATCTAATTACATCAAGACATGAAAATAAACTTTATGTGCTCTAATCTCAAATTATCAACAGTTTGGCAAAATATATGTCAGCTGATTTTTTTTAACTATGTAGTATTAGATGCAAGTAGTTTGTCAGCCTATAAGGCTATAACATCTATATATAAGATTATATGAGGGTGATAGACAAACTTAATATCCGTAAGATCATCTGAAAGAAATTATCTTAACCAATAGACCTCAATTAACAAAAATAAAAGATTTCCTGTAACTAGTGATAGCAGATTTACCTCCGGGAACCACAATGGCATGGGATCTTTTTTTCCTCCAATGGAAACTTGTAATTATATGTAAGTTCCTCGCCAGCATGTATACGCCGCTTTGCATAAATGAAAAGCTTCTTCTGGCCCTCAACAGTGATAACTTTTGGGTAGCAATTTGGCTGGCGTAGAAAATATGAAACCACTACTTAGCATGACATAAGCTTCACAGTTGAGTAACTTTTTCTTGAACATTTACCTCACAGGAATGATTTATGAACCTTGCTAACCCACCACTCTTGGTGGCATCCACCTGCATAAATTAAGAAATTTGAGCAATGAAGGCTAAAAAGAAAAACACATGGTGCAGTAAACAACTGACAATTGTTTTTTATCGTAGCTTGAGAAGACATAGCAGTAAAATTAACTTGCCATCTATCGAAACAAGCAGGCCTCGGTCGAGAAGTGCCCCAAGAGCTTTTTATTTTAAAATAACAATTCCATGCCCCCACCAACAACTAAGAGATTTTCTTTATGCTTAGCTATCCATTTTCACATTGTTGCTCATTTTGTAGCGGCTCAGAATAATATGAGTTCCTTATCCTCATAAGCAAAGAAATAAATGAAGACATCAAAGCAGCAATGCTCCCAGAGAATGAGGAATTGTCTGTATCGCCTACCACATAATCATCATCCAAGCGAAAGAGGTAACTGCTCCCAATCCCAGTCTGCTCATATTGAGACTCACGTATGTCTGAGACCTGTGGTAGAAATCATTCTTTAACACATTGCTCAAAACTAGCACAGTAGTGAAACAACTTCTGATTGAATAATGCATGATCACCTGCCGACGAATCAGTTCACTAACATATTGTATAACAAATTCTTCTGGTTCGATCACCTCAAGGGCGACCAGACCCCATTTATGGATCTTGCTCCTCTGGATACGCAATTTCTTTTTCCTTGCCTGCACATCAAGAAATGCATAGATGAGTGTATCGAAACCTCATAGAAAAAGAAATTCAAGAACATATAAAAGTTCTGCTTACCTTCATTTGGGTAGTTCTCAGCAGCTCAGCACGCTCAGAGGCTGCTAACAGACTCCGGATTTTAATCCGATTTGTTCTTGCAGATGAAACCTTGGCTTGATAATTTTTCCAACTGTTATTACTTGAGGCAGAAAGAAAAGTACGAATATGGTACCCTCTCACACGAGCCCTTTCTGATTGAGTAGCATTCTGCGCCCAATTCTGCCACTCCCGTCCACTAATGGAAGCTCTAGCACAACCATCTGATTCTGGACAAGAAATCATCTGTTTTACACTCTGACTGGACCCACTGGATTTACCGCCCTTTCTTTTTTTGACAGGCTTCGTGAGCATAGCATTATTCACGACACTGTCCTTCGCAAGTGTTTTGTTAGCAATCACGACTTCCTTAGTTGGATGACATGATCTGGCTCCTGGAAAGGAAAGTAGTATCATGAATACACACACACACCCACCCACCCACCCACACACACACACACACATACACACACGAGGAATAAAGGGATTAGAAGACCTACTTTTTGGCACCTTGCTAGAAAAGAGTTTAAGATCTTGCTGGATATTAAAATCATGAGCATCACTAGCCACAGTTTTGGCTCCTTTTTTGGAGGGCTTGTCCACGAATGAATCCCTCTTCGATGTGGAAGGTTTGTTTGATTCCTGGTTATTTTTCACATAAATCTTGTGGTCTACAGGCTGACATAGAGGTTTTGAAAGCTGTTCGCCCATTGAGATTTCCACTGTTTTTTTCAATGATATTGCTTGGCAGGTTTTCTTGAATTTTCTCTTCCTGTAGTATTTACATTCTTCATCTACAGCCAATTCAACAGGATTGAGTTTCTCGTGTGTAGACACATTGGCTGAAATGGGTGACTCTGGTGCATGAATTGGGGTACGAATTTGTTCCTGTTATACACATTTACCAAAATGAATTGTGGGAATTCAGGGATATTAACAGTAATCAAGGTAAATAACTTATCATTGTCAAGTCACCTGATCAATACTGCTTTCAAGTCCAAAGCATAAGCAATTCGTTATCTCCTCTGCAATAACCTCCTCAAAATAGTGAAATAAAGATTGCTTTGATAAGATATATAGTTCATTCGCCAGCATTCTCTGGGGTACTGCTAAAGGGTCAGAAAATAAAGTGGTGCTTGATTCAGACTTCCCATTAATTTTGGCACTTCTATTGACTTCTGATAAGGATGGCAAGAGAGAGATCTTGGCAGACTCCCAACATGGTTCAAATCCAGGTGGATATTCCATGTCACATTCGGCAGCGTCTGAACCCTGCAAAACCATGAAAGTATCACAAGATATTAGCTGCAAGATACAAGGATCAAATGTTTAAACAGAGAAGTGTCTCACACACAAAGGAAGTGCTGCACTACTTAGAATAGAAGCATTGAAGCAATAAGATTCAAGAAGGCACATGTGCAGTTGTGCACAGACCATTTTTTTTTCTTTCACAAAGCACTAGTGTGATTGTTATGTGGGCCGTTGGGATCGAGAGGGGAGAGTTGAGGGAGGGGCGCTGGCGTGCTACAGTGCCCAACCTAGGGCTGCGAGGGCGAGAGAGAGCCGGCCACGGGGTGTTCACCCACGGCTAGGCAAGAGGGAAGGGTTTTCCTTCTTAATTCTTGCTTGATTAGATTGATACATCTCCTCTCCTTATATAGAGAGGTTAACTTGACTCAGGCCCAATAGGCCCCTACCATACTCTAACAGTGATCCAGAAAGGTGATAAATCTCATTCTAATTTTCATACCATTGAAAGGTCTTGGATATAGCTATTGTGATGCCAATAGGAAAGTTCAGCAACAAAATGTGGCCCCTGTCAGCAACCTTCTGCATCCTCAAACATCCAGCAAGACACTTGAAAGATCCTAAGAGGAAGAAGGCAGGAAACAGGAATCAAAGAAATCAAGAAGGCAGGCAGCAAAGAATGCCACACAGAAATATGGACAGAAGGACAAGCCATAATTCTGGAATCATCTTAGCATGGGAAGCCACTTTCTTTGTCTCCATTGATGCATTTGGGGTGGAATCCATGGCAGCAACATCCAATCGTGAAAGGAACTATTTCAGAAAGCTTAAGGGCATAGGATCTGCGGTTTTCCCACTGAAAGCAGCATAGATAGCAAGGTTTGGAGGCAATAAACCAGTGGAGAATCCTTCAAACAGCTGTTCAAGTGGCTAAGGTCCACACATCTGCCCATGCTCATTCATATACATGCAACTTTCCAGATGTTGATGTTGCAGGTGCGCAGCCTTTGTTCTTCGACCAGCTGAATACCCTGTCCTAGATTGTGGATAAACCACACCACTGCTACCAGTGGAACAGGCATATTCCTGCATTGCAGGAAACACACCAGCATTCTGTGTTAGGTCACCACAAGAAGCCACATGATGCTGCTCAGGGCACCTGATAAATAATGCAGGAAAGCATTAGCATAGCTCTAACTTAGAATAGAGGGAAGGATAAATTGTTGAAGAGATGGGATGGCAAGTGAATCTTTGTACCGGTCAAGCAAGTTCCCCCCGTGAATCATTGCATGCTTGCACATAACGGTCGAGGGGTTCACTATCCGATGACTTGGCCACCAAAAGCTTTAGACACTTCCTTGCACTGACAGGATAAGAGCAACAGAAGCCTAACACCATTGGTTCAACATCCAGGCCCTGATCATCACAAGAATAATGGCAAAGTTACAAGTGTCTCATACATAACAACCGGTTTCTTCAGCTTGAGAAGAACAGTGAACATTAATGACCATGCCAAAATTATTGCAATGCAAGTGCAATAGTTGCAGCATAGTAACCGACAAAGCGGTTCAACTGGAGAAAACAGGAACTAGAGCCACTGCTGGTCTGTTGTGACAACCTAGCCTGATTTTGGGGGGGGGTGTAGTCCTACCTTGCTTGTTGAGGGTGTGTTAGACCAACACATAGGACATTTAGAGTTCATGTCACTAGGTAAGCGGGCTGGTACTCGTGTGTGTGTGTGTGTGTGTGAGAGAGAGAGAGAGAGAGAGAGGCAGGGAGAAAGCTTTCAACAAATCGGAGAGGGAAAGTAAGGGGACCGAGGAGAGGATGACTCGCCCGATCATGGCCGAAGCCCTCGTGCAGCATGAGACGAGACGACACGAGACAAGTTTAGAGGCTGCCCGAGCCCATCCAAGACTGCACGCTAGGTTGGTTGTAGCATCTCACGACGATGGTGGATGCTGATATGATGGGGACAGCGTGCCGACTCGGGTGGGGACTGCCAGACTGGGAGTGGGGAAAAGAGAGGTGGGGATATGAGGCGAGAGGAGGCAGGAGCAAATTTGTCCAACGAGCAATGGGGGCATTGCTGTCTGCCGACTTTCGAGTGCCAACCAGGCTCGGCGCGAGGAACTGATGAGTGATGACAGCCTCACGGTTTCCTGATGATCGCCGCTTGTGCTTCGTGCTTCAATCGCCTCACATCCAACGTGTCTACACATTGAAATAGACATGGTCTTTCCATAGGTAGAGGTCGGCAGTTTAAATGTAAACCGGGGATAGCGACAAACCTGGCAACGATGGCAGGACGATGAGGTGGCAAAGCCAAAGCAATAATGGACCTACCAATAGGGCGAGGTAGTGTGGTCCTTGTACTTAGGTAGGACTCAGTGTTTCTCCTTTGAGGTCGCGGACGTGCATTAGTGTTGGATCATATGGAGGGCGTAGGCAGGCGCCAACCATTGCACCTCAAAGCTTTGGGGAAGACCGAAGACGATGTTTGGCGAAGGCGGGAAAGGGTACGTGGTAAGGTCCGTTGGGCTGGCCCAGCTATGGTGTTGAGTGACAAGGTCCAAAGCCCAAGTAAACCCACACGACAACGTAGCCGTTGAACGAAGATTCGACTACAACCACGCCATTTGTAGTTTTTCATGTTTTAGAAAATGTCGCTCTTGTACCATGATGCCATTTGTAATTTTCCTAGTTTAAAAATATTACTGTGCATGCCTACCATCTCACACTAGATGCAACAACTGACGTCACTCGTTAATGTCGTTCTCAACTCAACCATCTTCAACCTCATTTGCTCCTCTCTACTTTTCTATCACTCCCTCTTGCATGCAATTTTCTTATATAGATTGTACAACTTAGAATAGCAGGCCACATCTTTAATCTGCTTAATGAAACCCCTTCGAGGGTGGGCTTAGTTTGTCAAGCTAGACAATGGCAAGAATAAACGCAGAGGGTTTATGCAAGTCCTCTTGCTACCTTAAACCTCTTTCTATAGCTTTGTTGCTGCTTTCACTTGGTTTTTATGGCATCTCCACCTATATTTGACAGATATGAGCTTCTAAAGGTTGGATACAACATGTACCTGTAGTTTAAAACCCTTGCTATCAATACATACCATACAATTTGGGAATATAATCCAAGACACCCGATTTCCCAAAGCAAGTGATATGATTTTGGAGGTAATGTCAAGTGACAAAATGGATTTCACCACTGTGTATGCCTCGTTAAGACGATTAACCTGCATATGTGGATGTTGTGGACTCCTTTGTTGGAAGGCAGTATAGGCGTCGGGTTAGGAAGGCCACGCCTATTAGTGGCTAAGGTGTCCAGTTTTATTACAAGAGAATAATTAGGGAGGATTATTAGGATCTGTTGTTAGGAGGTGCACCTGGGTTATAAAGGGCACTTAGATATTGTAATCAGGATTTATCGAAGAAGAATAGAACCTCCCTGAGCGGGTGGGGTTCCTCTTCGACGGTGGCTGCACGCGGTTCAGCCGCTGCCGCCGGCGATCTTCCCACCGTGCCATTGCCTCGCTACCCTCTCCGTTCCAATTCTCAATCCAGCCTTCTACTCCACTCTCCCCTGCGTTCTCCATGGCAGCAACGCCGTATCAGTGGATTGCCATATTTGGAAGTCAAGAGAGTTACACAATTGAAAGTGTCCACCCAAAGAACTATTGAATTACGCGTTAAGTGGGTTTCTTGATTCATACAAACTCTCCGAGATGCATGACCTTATTATCCTATAAATACACACCACATATATCAAACATTTTGCATATTTTTTTACATCGTTTTGTCCTAAACCTTTCTCCAATCTCTATATGATGCCTATCTTCCAATCCAAGGACCATAGATCATATCCTAGGTATGCTAGCCAATCAGGGCAATCCAATGACACAGACTCCTAACGGAATCTCTCCCTAGGCGAGAGTTTTGACGACCCTTGCTAGTTTGTTTGAAAACTAGTGGCACATTACCTTGTAGGCATGGTACATATGCTTTGCAAGTTTGCTGTAAATTCAATTGTCATTTGCTACATAAGTTGAGGAGGACCCAAATAAATTGGGTGGTCCAGCGCAGAGCAACACTACTAGTAACCAATTCTTCATGACCTATGGAATCCATTTTGCTCAGTTCCATCGCCAGCAGACTCGAAGTCAACAACAATTCCAGAGGGGGGGGGAGGCTCGTCCCCTGACGCTGGCAGCAGCAACAGGATCTCCAATTCTCGACCCGCATAACCAAATGCTTGATCCTGAAGAGGGAGACGCTGGTTTGGGGAGACAGGCGCACCACTCAGAAGAGGCTCGAGCGGAGAAGCTCCATCCACATCGTTTGGTTATTAAAAAAAAACAAGCAAGCTCAATCCATGCCGCGGGACATAGGACGAAAGAATGAGCTCGAATGACGCAACTAGGTGACTGATCCGGTGGTGCATGGGATGATTCGATGGGAAAGCTCCATCGGTGAGAGAGGCAATGTTGTTCAGATGGTGGTCTTTGTCTCCTGGGTTCCTCCCGATGAGAATGAACTGGAAGTCTGGATTTTTCAGTTGCAGCAACCGTGGCCTCCGCCTACTGTTCTCCCACTCCGGCCACTTACTTTGCCCTCCTCTAATTATGCAGCTTCTGTGCAGTTTGAGATACAATGTGATGCCGTTCAACTTAGTCCTATGCCTTGGCCATCATTTTGTTGTCTCACGGTGTGGTGCAATACATGTTTACTACAAGTGTCTGATGTGGCTCCTCTGTTGTGAAATTAGTGGGCACCAAAATTTCAACTTGCCTGATCTCACAACTTGGTATGATTCTGCACACTCCTATCAGTTCTGCTTTTGTCCCCCTGATAGCTTGTCAGAAGCTGTGTGATCCATACCAGCTACTGGTGGTGCTTACTGTGGACAAACTCAGTAACCTCTGTACATTGTTGCATCTATTCACTGCACATGTACATGCTCCAGCAGCAGTTCTATTATTCAGGATCAGAGGTTCTTTGTTAACTCGACTGCAATCAAGCAATGCTATTATCAAGCTGAAGCATGGTGGTTCTGCAACAAGTCAGGTCTCTTTCTGGCTCTAATTTTGGCTGAGACCCACATAATTATGGTGTTGTTAAGACAGTTAGTGCTTCTACTGTCTGGGGTGTCTATTGATGCAAGTTTGATTGGGTTAAGCATTGAAGTCCAGATTGAGGCACATGTGAGTGATAATTCCATTGATGATTCCCTGGTATACCACACTGAAACTTTAGAAATTTGCTGGTGGGTGAGTGAGGCTTGTTTCGTACCAAGGAGTGATGTCATCCTGGTTCAGGAACATGACACAAGGGCATGTAACTCAAGTCAGCCTGTTCCTTCATGGATACTTTTGTGGCAGTCTCACATAGATCAGTGCAATGTTGTTCTCATATACATTATTGATAGCATAGAGACAATAACTATGCAGCTGCTGCATGTTTCCAATAATAGTTTCATGCTAAGCCATTCTTGGCCAGATGCTACTGTTATATCTATCAGCAAGACAGCCTGAACAAATTCAGTTTTGGGTCCCTTCAGTGCAAATCTACCGAATTCACATAGCTGTGTTCTTCAAGCTGTCAACCTGTAGTCGCAAACGGAACAAGCTGCTGCTATCTATCCTTACTGAAGACATGGCTGCTGGGCGCTGGCACAAATCTCACCCAAGATACAGCCCAAGGCGCAGGTGCAGCCTGAGGTCGCCAAAAGGTGCCTGAGCTCCATCAGATGAAACCCAAGCTTCTCCACGGCACTGTCTTGTATGTGCGGCCCAAGCTCCTGCACGCCCTCACGTGTCACGACCTCAAGGTGCTCGATGGAGTGCCTCTTTGCATTGTGACTGAACTTGTATTATGAGAATTTTGAGTAGAGAAGCATATATAAGAAACACTGTCGTCTCGTCGTTGTTAGGGAGGGAAGGTTGATAATGAGCAAAATTTTGATATTGGCTCATGGAATTAAAAACTAGCTCACTGGTTGCTGCATTCATATAACTTTGCATCCTTTTTTTTTGCAAACTCATTCTATTACTAAGCCAAACTAAGAATTAAGTTTTAAGCATATCTGAAAGAATATCAAAAGTACATTTAAAACATGATAGGTTGTGGCCTATCAACAGAGATGCAATTCTGTCCAAACTGACTATATATATAAAATGATTTTTCTTCATGCCTTATGTATAAAATATATCTATAGTTTAGTCTTTGTACACCCTGTTGCCCTTGAAATCACGAAAACTGGAGCAAAAAACAGTTTACACTTTCTTTCAGAAATGAGAACCTGTAAAAGTATTTGATTCAAATATACTGTCAGTTTTAATTATTATATCAGAAAATTATTTCTCCTGATTATATTTGGTCCTGTTTCATCCTTATGTAGATACAAAATAATATGTGCACTGATCATAATATCATATAAACAGTTATAAGTTATAACAAACTAGACATAATCTAATTTGTGCGCACATCTAATTGATAAATATAACTAATTGATTCAATGCTTATTTTTGCCGGTTGCATATACTGATGAGCTGTCTTATATTATTTGCAGTGCTTTTGATTCCATAGTCTGAATTTTTTCTGTTCGATTCAATACATGTGCTTGCCAAAACCATATGCTCATCATCATTCTTGCCATAGATAAAACACTCTATTTTTCAGGGAATTTACTTTTACATATTGATGGCAAGCTGCTTCTCTAGATTGCCAAAATTAGAATTTAGTTTTCCATGCCCACATACCATCTCACAGTCTTTCCACTCGCTGTTTGGGCCAGAAAGAAAATTGACAAAATCCGGCGATCTTTTCTTTGGAAAGGAGATGAGAATGCTAACGGAGGCCACTGCTTAGTCAACTGGCGTACGGTCACCGCGCCAAAGGACCTGGGCGGATTGGGGGTACCTGACTTGGACAGGTTCGGAAGGGCTCTTCGCCTCCGCTGGCTTTGGCTAAGCTGGACCGACGACTCCAAACCGTGGGCAGGGGCGCAGCTGCCGATTACAGAAACTGATCGGTGCCTATTCAAGGCATCCACCACGATCACGGTTGGGGATGGGGCCAAGGCTAGTTTCTGGCACGACAACTGGCTCGATGGTGAGGCGCCCAAGGATTTTGCCCCGCACCTCTTTCAGCTAGCCACCAGGAAGAACAGGTCTGTCCAGCAAGAGCTCCAGAATGGCACCTGGACACGGTCGCTTCAAAACCGCATCAACACTCCAGAGCACTTAGAGGAATTTGTCTCTCTTTGGATTAGAATCCAGTCCGTCCAACTGCAACCGGGGGTCCACGATTCAATCACTTGGCGCTGGACGGCCAACGGAACCTACCCTACTCGATCGGCTTACAGGATTCAGTTCAAAGGCACATTTCCATCCTTCCCAAATCAGCTCATTTGGAAGGCCGAGACAGAAAATAAATGCAAAGTCTTTGTTTGGATCATAGTACAAGAGAAGCTGCTCACGGTGGATAATTTGCAAAAAAGAGGATGGCCGCACCAGGATCACTGTGTCCTTTGCGACGGACCGATGGAAACTTGCCTCCATCTCTCTCTACACTGCCCGTTTTCATCTGCGGTCTGGAGCCAGGTCCTGTCCTGGAAGGGTTTTGACACCCAACTCTTGCAGGGCTCACTTGATCATACCCACCTGTCCTCTTGGTGGGAGCAGGCTGCGTCAAAAATCGCCAAGGAAGATAGGAGGCGCTTCAATGGACTGCTAGCATACACAACCTGGAATATTTGGAAGGAAAGGAACCGTAGAATTTTCAATGATGCCCACGAGTATGTGTTGCAGATTGCGAGCAGGATCAAAGAAGACATGGCCCAGTTCAAAAGGGCAAAGGGCGGGCACATTTTTTAGGCACGGGTACTGGCTAGTCGGGGGTCTTGTCTTGACCTTTCTGCTTCTATTCTTTGTCAGCTCGTGTGGCCGCTGAGGCGGGGCCTGTGGTGTACATAAACTATTTAATTGCTTTCCTTGCTTAATTGAAAGGCAGAGCTCCTGCCATTTTTTCAAAAAAAATAGTTTTTACTTTCAATTAGTTGATAATACTTGATTGAAAAGCCTAAGTCATTGTACTTTGCTTTGTTGGTATCTGACCATTCCGGTTGGTGTTACGAAAAGACCAGTGACACATCTGACCTTCTTGGATCTACTTCAACTCTGTGAACAGCAAGCATCAGTGCTGGATGTGGGCAGAGTTTCAAAGATCACCTTCAATCCTTCATATCCTGGATGTGAACAGCATCTTCACATGCTCAACTATTTCAAATGTATGCAGACACATTGCAGCACCTCCTATAATCCTATATGATTTGGCGTGCAGCTTTCCTATTTCTGTACATTCATATATTTCCATTTTTTACTTACAATGAGATAATTGATATAGCTAGCGCCACTGTTTTAAAGACGGTTAGGCATCCAGGCGAGTGTTGGGTACGCCTGGACGCCTAGGCGACAAGGCGCTACTGACGCCTAGGGCGACGCCTTTAAAAATTCCCCGCCAAATGTTCATCACATATTATAGCTACACCACTATGTTAACAATAAAATAGTAATTCCACCATTTCAACAGATTTATCCCGTATTAGTGCTCTGAATTCATATATATGAGGTTTGCTTCATATTTCTACCCACACTATAGATTAGTACAAAGGAAAAACAATCACGAAGGCTGGTAATCTCAAACAAGAGCACAGTGTTTCTAGTTGGCCTGGATCGCTGGACACCACCTACAAGAGCGCAGGAGCACCGGTGGGGAAGGGGATTGAAGAAAATATACAAACCTACATGTTATCCTCTTCCTCCGGAGCTCTCTTCTTCCTCTGCTGTTCCTCTTCCTCTCGATCCCTACTATTCCCCTAATTCTGCACCCTTATCTACCTCAATTACCAGGTTGCTAATAGGACCGCGCCGCGGCGGGGAGAAAGCCGCTCACCGGATCGGAGAGGGAGAGTGAGGGGGGCGGGGGGAAGAGGACTCACCTGATCGGGTCCGGAGCGCTCGTGCGGCATGGAGACGAGACGAGCTTGGAGCCCGCCCAGGCCCCGTCCGAGGCCGCACGCTGGATTGGTTGCAGCGTCTCGCGGTGAGGGTGGATGCGGAGGCGGCGGGGACGGCGTGCCGTCTGGGGTGGGGACTGCAGCCGGACTGGGGAGAAGCGAGGTGGGGATATGAGGCGAGAGGAGGTGGGGGGAGCAATTTTGTCCTACGAGCAGTGGGAGGCTTGCTGTCTGCGCCTTCCGAGTGCCAACCAGGCGCCGCGCGAGGAATTGACGAGTGACGATGGCCTGCAGGGTGTCCCGATGATCCTTTGCGAAACAGGCTCGCCGGCCGCCGCCTGTGCTTCGCCGTTCGATGGCCTCATATTGTGTGTACACTTTACACTTCTTTCCGTTTCCATAGGTAGAGACCGGCGATTCAAATGAAAACCGAGGACGGTGGCAAACCTGGCGATGGTGGCGGGACAGTGAGGTGGCAAAGGGGAGAGGAATGACAAAGCCAAAGCAATAATAGACCTACCAATTGGGCGAGGCAGTGCGGCCGACCTACTTAGATAGAACTCGTGTTTCTCCTTTGAGGTTGCGGAGGTGGCATTAGTGTTGGATCATATGCAAGGCGTAGGCGAACGGCGACCATTGCGCCTTGGAGCTTTGGAGAAGACGATGTTTGACGAAGGCGGGAAAGGGTACACGGTATGGTTTGCTGGGCTGGCCCAGTTGTCGTGTCCGAGTGACGAGGTCCAAATCCCACATAAATCCACACAACGTAGCCGTTGAGCGAGGAGCCGACTAGAGCCACACCATTTGTAGTTTTTTCATGTTTTAGAAAATGTTGCTCTTGCCCCAAATGTCATTTATAATTTGCCTCTTGATTTAAAACTATCGTCACCTACTATCTCATGTTTGCTACAACAACTGATGTCACTCATCAATGTCATCCTCAACTCAACCATGAAAAACCTCATCTACTCCTCTCCACTTTCCTATCATTCACTCTTGCATGCAATTTTCTTGGATCGTACAATTTATAATAGTAGGCCACATCTTAGTAATATGCTTAATGAAACTCCAACGAGGGTGAGCTTAGTTTGTCAAGCCAAACAATGACAACATTCTCCTTTTACACTTTCTACGTGGCGAGAATACCAAAATTTGGCTAAGAGAGCAGGAATAGCTTCCACTTAAGGGTATCTCACGTCATACCATGAATATGGAGGCATGAACATAGTTTATCAAAGTCATGTAGATGTGTATAGGGGTTCTCATCTTGATCCTTAGAAAAGGGCATCTCCTAAACCATCAGTATGAGACTTAGGCGCCTCATAACGAACATCCAAAATGGGTTTGGATGAACAAGACGGCTCCAAACTAGCACCCTTTGAAGCAGTGAACTCAAAGACAGGAGTTTGATCCATAGTGTTTATGGAAAGAAAGCATTAATCAAACAAAGATAACTTGGACGACTAGATTCTATGTTAAGATAGCAACCATTCCCAAGCAATGGTGACAAAAAAGCTAAGCTTGTTGGCACCTAAAGTGGCAAACGGATAAACCGCAAGCGTACGGTTGTTAATGTGGCCTTCACCAAGAGTATTCCAGGTATCATGATTTCCATGAGGAACGTGAACTGAACTAACTGAGATCAAGACCGTCCTATGATGATACCATGAGTCTATGATATTTGGATAGAGAGGATATTTGCAGTGATGATATCTAGTAAGATAGACAAGATAATTATAAAGGGGTTTACCAACCCCTCGCTCACAGGAGATGATAGCCGAGACAATATGAGACAAAACTCCTACCCAAAATGGGGCCCTAGCTTTTAAGAACTTGCCTACAACATGTGGTGGAATACAAAGACTATAGACATGACTATCACCACCTGCTAGCCACCACAAACAATTTGTGTGACAAGTAGTCTTACACAGGCAAGATAAGCCTTGGCCCACTAGGTTTCCTTAATGAAGCTAGAGCACACTTCTTAAAATAAAGCGGTGTACAAGCAAGATCAAGTTATATAACCACTATACTAGAACCAGAATTTCAAATACTATAAAGAACTTAGATGTATTACTTACAAGAAGATCGCATCCGCTGATGTACACCTTGGAGAAGACTCTTGATAGGTCTGGGGCTTTCTCCTGAAGACTTCCTCACTCTCTCCCTAATTGCATAGCACTACAGTTGAGCTTCGCTAAAGCCACTCGAGAATAGTTTCCTCCAATGTATCATGAATGAGAGTGAAGGACTAGGGGATAATAGCTAGAGGGGAGTAGGGGCTACTCTGGCACCACGTCATCAATCCATGTGACTTCTCCTTCTTGCCCTTGGATCAAACCGACCTCAAATCAACGGTAGAGATCAAGGGAGATGCACGGAGGCATGCACCACATTGGTGGGTGCAATTGTAGGTCGACTGATCTCATGGGGGTCGACCTACCCCTATGGCAGGTGGGCCACCCTCCCTTGCTTGTGGGTATTCTCCTCCATGTCCTTGAGGGGTAAGTGTCCTTTTGTTACTCATCACGTCGGTGGAGTGGGATGTGGACCCATAGATCCAAATGCTCAACCCTTTAGCTAATGAGAGAAGATCGAGAAGCTTGGGATCCAAAGGTGGAGATTAACGCTACACTTGTTGGAAGGATCATGGAGCACATGGGGTATGGTGGGTCGGTCGACCCACTATGTGGGTCCACTTGGCTCACTTTGCACCAATTTCATACCTACAAGCAAATAATGACATATACATATGGAATCAAGTTACTTGTATCACAATCCACTACATCTTTGCTTGTTAGCTCCTAGTAAGGTGTTTTGTTGACGGTTTTGACTATAGAAATATGATGAAATTACCATCAACAGTAATAACATGCAAAAAAGCTAGCAAGTACATGTGTGCAGGAATCCATAATTATTATTATCTTATATGGTTAGGGGCTAAAATGCAAAAATTGAGGTGAAGAGCTATTTGATATGATGAAAAGGTTCTTTATGCACACAAAAGCATAGGGGGTTATCTAACAAAAAGAATCTAAGCATATGAAAGACAAGGGGACTCGTGGGGGAGAGTGGACCGTGGACGCACATTATAGTGAGGAGCTGTTTGATCCGCGTGACTAGTGTATGTTTAGGGTTTTGGTTCCTTTTGCGAAAATTTTTTATCCCAACAAATATTTGGACACATGCATAGAGTATTAAATATAGATTAAAAATAACTAATTACATAGACCGTGGTCACTTATGAGACTAATTTGTAAGCCTAATTAGTCCACGATCTAGCAATATGGTGCTATCACTACAGGAATTCAGATCTTTGCCGAGTGCCCCGGGCACTCGGCAAAGGCCCAAAAGCACTCGGCAAAGGCTTTGCCGAGTGTAGCTCTCGGAAAGAGCTCTCGGCAAAGCCTCCATCGGCAACGGGTTCTTTGCCGAGAGCTTTTTGTCGGGCACTCGGCAAAGGCTTTGCCGAGTGCCAAACGTGGCTCTCAAGAAAGAAAAGTTGCCTTGACGGCGGCGGTAAAATCGACGGCGGCTTGCCGAGTGCCCCCAAACGTGGCACTCGGCAAAGAATATTTTTTTTTGAAAATTCTTTGCCGAGTGCCTCCTCCACGCACACTCGGCAAAAGAAAAATATTTTTTTAAAAATTCTTTGCCGAGAGCCTCCCGCAGCACTCGGCAAAAAGAAATTATTTTTTAAAAAATTTCTTTGCCGAGTGCCTCCCCTGTGGGCACTCGGCAAAGATGTAATTCTGGTTTTTTTTTTTAAAATTCTTTGCGAGTCGCAAGTGACCATAGCACTCGGCAAATATGGTCACTTTGTCGAAAGTGACTTGGTCATTGCACTCGGCAAAGTGACCAAAAAAATTTTTTAATTTATTTTTCCGTTAAATCACAAAGACACACAAAGATATATATCATATAC